>APFE031238440.1:351781-385119 GCA_000404065.3 Pinus taeda
AGTCTATCCTTATAGCTCCCTGTACTAACCCCATATTTGAACACAATCTCTGCAACCAAACTGCTTCATTGCTTGCATGAGTGGCTGCCATGTATTCTACCTCTGTAGTTGATAGTGTCACTACAGATTGTTTCTTACTCATCCAACTGTTTGCACTTGCAAATAGGTTAAACACATACCCACTTGTAGATCTTCTCTGATCCAGATCTCCAGCCCAGTCTACATCAACAACGCTACAAATATCCAACACTCTGTCCAATCCTAGTGTTCCTTGGTAGCACAAACCATAATCACTAGTGCCACGCAAATACCTGAAAACCCACTTCACTGTTGTCTAGTGATTCTTCCCTGGTTTTGACATAAACCTGATCAATACTCCCACTACATGTGCAATGTCTAGTTTAGTACAAACCATTCCATACATCAGCCTACCGACTGCACTTGCATATGGAACATGGGACTTGTCCTCTTCCTCTTCTTGTGTCTTGGGAAACTATTCAGCAGATAACCTCATACCTACAGGAATAGGAACCTTCACCGATTTACTATCCTGCATATTAAACCTTTGCAGTATTTTCTCGACATACTTCCTCTAGTTTAACCAGAGCTTCCTCTTTGCCCAATCTCTTTTAATTTCCATGCCCAAAATATAGTTTGCAACACCAAGATCTTTCATGTTGAATTTGGAGGAAAATTGGGTCTTCAAATCCTAGATAATTTCTTTGTCATTTCCAACCAGCAACATATCATCCACATACAAGACCAGATAAATAACACAGTCACCAATTAATTTAAAATACACATAGTCATCTGCTTTGCTTCTAGTGAAGCCAAGTACCCGTATAAATCTATCAAATTTCTGAAACCACATCCGTGGTGACTGTTTTAACCTATAGAGAGACTTCTTTAACTTGCATACCATTTCTTTCTTACCCTTCACCACAAAGCCTTTAGGTTGCTTCATGTAGATTTCCTCTTCCAAATCGCCATGAAGAAATGTTGTCTTCACATCCATCTGTTCTACCTCAAAATCAAAAGCAAGAACAACAGAAAAAAGTAATCTAATAGAAGTTACCTTGGCAATAGGAGAAAAAATATCACCAAAATCAATTCCCAGCACCTGGGAATAACCTTTTGCTACCAACCGAGCTTTGTATTTCTCCACTTTTCGTTATACATTTGTCTTCTTTTTGAACACCCATTTGCTGCCAATGGGTTTCCTTCTAGCCGACAACTCCACTAGATCCCAAGCCTCATTTTTGTATAAAGATGCCATTTCATCCACCATGGCCTCTTTCCAAAGTTTTCCATCCTCTGAATCCATTTCTTCCTTCATAGTTCTGGGATCATCATCAGTAATAGACAAAGAAAAATATGAATAGAAAGCAGATGGACTATACCTTTTTAGTTGCCTTCTTTCTTGAACTGATCTTCTCACAACCGGAGTTTGTGGCTATTCATCTTCTGATTCCTCCTCTGCTGTAGAGTCTAAGTCAGATCCCTATGGTTGGACTTCATGTTTAATAACATATTTCACCTCTCTGAACACCACATCTTAGTTGTACACAACCTTCCTTGTTACTAGGTTCCAAAGCTTATAACCCTTTAAACCATCCTTATACCCAATAAAGATGCAATTTTCAAATTTATTATCCAACATGGTTTGTTTCTCCTTTGGAACATGTACATTTGAATCACATCCAAATACCCTCATATGTGAAAGAGAGGGTTTATTACTAGTCCATACTTCTTGTGGAGTCTTATCCTCCAACATTGATGAAGGTGACCTGTTGACTAGGTAACATGTAGTTTCCACTGCCTCTGCCTAGAATTCCTATCCTAGCTCGACACCATTGAGCATGCTTCTTTCCCTTTCCATCAACGTCTTGTTCATTCTTTCTACACCTCCATTTTGCTAAGGTGTATATGGATTAGTCTTCTGCCATGCTATACCACACTGCTTACAAAATTCTTCAAATTCCTTGCTACAAAATTCTCCACCATTATCTATCCTCAGCACCTTTATCTTCTTCTCTGTCTAGTTTTCCACTAGAGCCTTAAATTCTTTAAACCTATCAATGACTTTAGATGTCTTATTAAGGAAATATATCCATGTATTCCTTGAGAAGTCATCTATAAATGATACATAGTACACAGACTTACCCAGTGATGGAACCTTCACAAGTTCAAACACATCACTATGCACAAGCTTTAATATATGTTTCGCCCTCTTACTACCAGAGGGGAAACTCACCCAATTCTACTTCCCGTATACACAATTTTCACATAAATCAAAATCTAGAGAGCTACTCATACCTTCTACCATACCTTTACCATGAAGTATTCAAAGGCCTTTCTCTCCAATATGTCCAAGCCTTTGATGCCACAACATGGTCTTCTCTCCAGAGACCACTAGATTTTCTGCTCCACTTTCAAGAACCATGGAACTATTGCACCCATCAACAACAGTGCTACCTTGCAGCCTGTACAAAGTTCTAATCGCAACTCCCTGCATCAATACCAGTGCTCCCTTAACCATCTTGTAGGTATCCTTCTCGAACACTATTTTTACACCTGCATCATCCAACTTGGTTATAGAAATCAGATTTCTGGCCAATGCAGGAATATGTAGAACACCCAAGAGTGTTCTAACCCTTCCACCTTGCAACTTCAATTTTAGTTTCCCATGACCAATGATTCTAGCCTTCATGTCATCCCCCAAGAAGACATCACCACCATCGTATTTATCATACTCGCAAAACCACTCTGTATGGGGAGTGAAGTGAAAGGATGCACTTGAGTCAATCAATCATGCCTCATGATCTACATGTGTACTTGAAGAAGCCAAGTACACATCCCCACCTTCATTTGAGGTGGTTTTTGCCTCTGTATAAGGAGCCTCATTAGATCCCTTTCCTTTGTTAGGAGCTTTATATTTACAGTCCCTTTTGTAGTGGCCTTCCTTTCTGCATTTCCAGCACATCACCTTTACACGTTTTCCTGGAGATTTAGATCTCCCTCTAGATTTATATCTCCCACTCAATGACTTATTTTTGTTTCTGTTCTAGTACCGCCCTCGTACAAACAAGGCATCACCAATCTAGCTCTCTGTATTTTTCCGTCTCATTTCCTCTGTCAGCAAGGCTGAGACAATTTCATCAAACTGCAAGGAAGTTGAATTGCTACCTATTGCAATAACCAGACTATCCCATGAATCTGGTAGAGAACACAACAAACTGATGCACTTATCTTCATCTAAAATTTTAATATCAACAGATGCTAACTGAATTACCATAGTATTAAATGCGTTCAGTTGCTCTGTCACCAAGTCTCCATCTTTCATCCTTAGGTTCTATAACCTTTTCTACAGGAACAATTTATTCACTAGAGACTTGGATTGGTACAAATTCCCTAACTTTTCCAACAAAGCCTTTGCCATAGCTTCCCTTGATACATTCAGCAATACTGAATCTGAGACACACAATCGTATTGTGAACATTGCCTTCTAATCCAACTTCTTCCATTCTTCATCGGACACTCCCGTTGGTTTAGAACCTAGATCTACCACGATCCATTGATCTTTATCCCCCAACAAATTCTCCATATTGAGTTTCCACAACTCAAAATGCTAACCATTAAATTTCTCAATCTCTATCTTTCCACTTCTAGCCAAGGAAGGTTTAGGCTCGACCAACCGATACTGTGGACTTCGGAATTAGTGCACAGACTGGAAGCCTCAGAGGATAAGATAGTGTGAGTTGTGGACCACTGGCTTGATCGAATAGTAGGAGGATTTACCACTAAGTTTGTGGTGGACACAATCGTTAGTTGCAGCAAGGCAGAGCAACATTTTCTCAACGAACCCCGAGGTAAGTATGTTAAATCTTTGAATACCTGGATTAAGATGTTGTTATGTGAAAAGTGGGTTATGTGAATAAATTATTGATTGGGACTATGCGGAGTGGAAGAATCTACAGAAGCGGAAGTAGTGAAGAATTAGGAAACAGTCCCTTAATTTCACCCTCACGGGAGATCGAGGATGAGCTCGCGAAAGTTTCTCTGAAAAGAGCAGCCAGTTTGATAAGGTAGCAAATTCCATGGTTACCACCCACACTACCATCCACTTCACCTCCTTCGCCTCCATATCCACCCACTCCACCTATACCACCTCCACGGTTCAGTATGGCGAGCGTAATCAAACTACCAGTATTCAAAGGAGTAGGGAATGAGGGTCTGGACCAATTCTGGTTCATGGTAAGAGAAGAACGGGAAGCACAAGGTGTCACACATGAAAACATTAAGAGGGCTACATTGGTGAGCGTGTTGCAGGATCACGCATTAACGTGGTACATCAAGCACTCTAATGACCACCCAAACACAGGGATAAAAGAGATTCAGAATGCGTTGAACAGGGAATTTAGTAGGCCAAAATCAGAGACGCAGTCAATCATCAGGTTTAAATAGATTGCGATGCTTCTGGGAGAGACCCCATGACAAGGATCACTATCTAGTGTTCGTGAACTACTTGGTAGGAGGAGGGCCAATGTCGTTGAGACCGAAGGTACAAGCAAGGCCGAGCGCAGCACCCGCTTTATGGTGCACGATCTGTCAAATAAGAGGGAAACACATGATGGAAAATTGTCATTTACTACAGAGATATACATAGACACCCCAACAATTGTTTTGTAATTTCTACAGGTCGGTAGGACACGATGAGCGCACTTCCCGCAATTACAAGCTAATGATGGATCGGGCCCTAGCCTATAGAATACATACTGAAACACGGGCCCTCGACTTAGATGCAGGGATGAAACATGTTGGATTTTAGGGGCGAGGTTGTGGACGATGAGGAATGGGACTAGGAAGGGGCCATAGACAGTTAATATGTTACAACTGCGGAGGACCAGGGCACTATGCCTGCGATTGTACCAACCCAACGAGGATATAATATACATATTGTACTCATTTTGATCATGAAACAATAAACTGTCCAATGTTGATCATAGAGATGCACGAAAAAGGGGTATTCTAGCCTCCCCTGACTCAGAACATACAAATGATGAGGTATGAACCACGCAAAGAGAACCCGAATGTAAACATGATGCTCAAAAGTGGTGCAACCACGGGCGAGGATAAGGGAAAGCAGCCAGAGGAAAATATGTGGGTTCGCAAGGCTCCTGCAAAGGAACCTAAGTTTGACTTAGAATGCACAAAGGAGACATTCATGGAAGCTAAGAAGAGCTTCGCGAAGGCCTCCACTTCAGGTAGTAAGGATCAACTAGAACCAGGAATGGATCCTTCAATGCTTACTACCTTTCTAGAGACATGCATGAAACTGTTGCATGAAAACAAGGTGGTTAAAGGACTACAGGAACTGGTCACTAGATGCGTGGGGTCAAGAGAACCACGCGTCATCCAGAAATTGGGGAAGCCTGCATTGCACACTAGAAGAGAAATGAGGTTGATTGCACATATTGGGGAATATGAAATGGATCAGGTAATTCTAGATCTAGGTTCGGAAGCAAATGTATTATCGAAGCAAACATGGGAACATATGGGTAGGCCCGCATTACGGTGGTCCCCTATTGAATTACAAATGGCGAACCAACAGAAGATTTTTCCCATGGGAAGGTTGCAAAGGGTAATAGTTGATATTGAAGGCATGAGCACACAGATGGATTTTGAGGTGATAGAGATTGTTGATGATAGCAATCCTTATCCCATGTTGCTAGGAATAGACTAGGCCACTAATATGAATGGATTCATCAATTTGAAGAAGCACAAAATGGTCTTCGAGAAAAAGTCACTACGCGTAGTAGTCCCACTGGACCCAGCCGAAGGAGCATGCTACATTGAACCAGTGCGCAATGATGAAAGCGACGATGATCTTGATTGTATTTACAAGATAGCTGTGCAAGACCAAGATTCGGTGAATCCGACTACATATGGGAGGATCTCGTGGGAGCACGAAAGCTCCTGCACTTCGGATTTAGATGAAAAAGTAGTAAACTAGCAGAATCAGTTGCATGAAGTGATAACACTGAATTGCAAAATGATGATTAGATCACTACATTTCATGACCATAGAGGAATGAGAGCTACCGATATATGATGGATTAACAATGGTGGATGAATTCTTGAGCAATTTTGAAAGTACATTATCAGAACAACAGCGGTTCGATGAGTTGAAATGGGCACTACGTGCAACACCCGCACGATGCTGGGGTACACATCAAGAAAACTTTGAGGACTAGTGCGGATGTATAAGGATGATGCACCTCTCGTAACTTTGAACGATAGTCGAGCAGCCAGGACGGAGCAGCTTGTACACCCACCTGTGTCGATTGGTACAGACGTGTGTTGTGCAGTCTGCACAAGTACACCCCAAACTAAGGATCGAAAATCAGAACAGGATGCAATAGCAGGAAAGGCAATGCACACCACGAATGTTCCATGTAGAAGAATTCAAGAAATTTTATGGAATCCTAAACATAGTTCACCAAGCGAGACGAACTGATTGGGACCTGCATGTACCAGTGGTTCAATGGGCATATAGTGCCATGTGAAAAAAATGGGTGCAGAGATGATTCTGAAGCTGAAGATCAGAGTTGAGACCATAATTTTGGAAGAGAGGAATCCTCATGTAATAGCTCTCACATGTGGGATAGCACCTGAGGACCCGGATGAAGGAATTATGCAGTTACAGGAAGCCATATTGTGAGGGAACCTTAAACTTTGAGAACTCAAAGAAAATCAGGCACAGTTGAGGAAGGAAAGCTTGCTAATGGACACATAAATCAATAAATTGGAAAACGAACTCACGCAAGCATGTCATGTCGATAAACTAGGAATGACAGGACAAGATATGGGTAGCCATACTACTTCATTAGAACATTGTAGCTGAGAATTTGTGGCTATGCTACCATGGCTGCAAACACGCCTTACCAAACAAAGTTACCAGGGGAACACACTGCATAAGGAAGAATGCGCGGTGTTAACTGTTGTGAGGGTAATTGAGGAGTGCCCACAGACTAGGCTGGAATGTGAGTTGAAGCCTCACACAGGTGGTGCGACTACTTGACTGTCTGTAGGGAGCACAATCTCAACACTCCAAGTAGTTGAAAGAGAGTGCAAGACTATAAAAGAGTCTATATGGATGTTGCACGATAAGGAGGTTGCGTGCAGGATCAGAATGTCACAGGGGTCTCGCCCACGCATAGGGGGCTGCGCTACCACGTGGGTAGGATGGGAGGTGACTGTTGGTGTCACTGTTCATGACAAGATGTCCAATTTAAGGCAAAGAGGAGTGGGTAATGGGGAATGAAGACATAAATTAAGAGCTAGATTTGGGATGATCTGCCACCAAGAAGACATTAATGACTCAGAAGTGGGGGGAATGGTCAAATTCAAATTCAAAAGATGTTATAAAATCCCTAGGGCTAGCCATGAGGCAACACTTGGTTGTGTGAGAATTGAGTAGTTACAGAGCAGTAAGCGCCATGTACTCTTACCACATTTAACTATAGACACGATGACTACTACCAGAACAAAAGTGCGATTCACTGAAGATACTGTAGAACCCCATATGGCCCATGAGGAGCCCGAGGAGGTGGAAGTTGCGCCAAAAGTTCCAAAATCACCACGAATGCGATGGCCAAAGAAAGATAAGCAGACTATGGGCCCATTCTGTGTATCCCCAAGAAATCCATAGTTTGGCAAATTCTCAATGGTAGAAAAGGGAAAAGTAGTCATCGTTGAATCAGACAAAGAAGAAGAAGACTTCCAAGCACTAATTGCTCAAATTGAGGTGCAAGACGATGTGGCAGAGGATGTCTCACCAACGACTTCGACAACAAATTTACCTACGTACGTCCCCCCATGGAAAGGGAAAGCCAAGATATCAAAAGACCTGGAGGCCATGAAGAGTGCGCTCCAGACCCCGCTCTTCCAAGATAGTATAATGTTTGAAGGTCTGCGTTTGGAATGAATATCTATGATGTCGTTCAAGGATTGGGACCTCATAGATAGCGATAATTTCCCACACCTAGCCACAGAGAGTTTAATGAAGTGAGAATGGTTGCGTAGTGTGGAGAAGCCCGGGTTACTCCATCTACGATGGATACCCCACTACCACCGTGCACCCATCACCATTTTCATCATCACGTAGTTGTTGTTCTTTCTACATGATGGGTATCTCTGGATGGAGGAGCCTATTCCCATCACGGCTAACCTCATTCACAGAATTTCTTAACTACCCTTCAAAGGACATGACCCTGCGGCCATAGTGGGAAAATGCAGTGACTTGGCCCTCGTAGAAGCCATGAAGGCCAAGTATCAACTAGAGAAGAAAAAGAGGGGGTACACAATATCAAGTATTAAGGACAAATGAGTGCGCGTAGCCACCCAACTTCTAGCTGGCAAGCTAATGAGGAAACGTTGTGCCGACGAAGTACCAGCATCTGTAATTGCGTTGGCAGAGCAGTGCGCGAACGGGGTATAGTTCAATTGGGCACAGTTCCTCTGTGAGGAGTTTTTGACAAACTACAAGGAGGCCCAAGAGTAGGGTAAGACCTTCCACTATGTGTGGTTTCTCTTATCCATATTTTTGGTTGCAGGGGAACTGCTGGAGGACAGTTAGTTTTCCTGTATTGAGGATGATCTGCCTAAAGATGCGAGGTACACCTCACTCTAGGCTACAAAGGACATGAAGAGGATTTCGAGGCAAAGGTGTTATGGGTGTTCGTGGAGGTGAGCATCAAAATGTGGATCAACTGAAGACCGCACCTGTCTCCCATGGTTTATAATAGCTTGCATAGCTCGGCAGAGTTCAAGGCAGATATGTGTAACTTGTATATCTAAGCGCGCAAGGATCCAGTGTAGAAATGGGTGAAGCTTCCATTCATCATAACGGATGATACGATCTTTGCAGTAATGGATTCATGGCCTCCAAAGTGGCGCGCCCCAGACTTGGCAAGAATTGAGAAGGTCGTAGCCCAGCAAAGAAAGAAGGACACCAAGCTGCACATCACGCAGCTAGCTAAAAGAGGCACTAGGAACAAGAAGTAGCTACATAACAGAAGACGACTGATGCAGCGGCAGTGGCGTAGACCACAGAAATAAAAACAATGCCAACAAAGAAGCCCAAGGAGGGCCAGGAGATTTCCATGGAGCAGCAGACCAGGGAAGTGGACAAGATAGAAGAGCACACAGACCTCGGTTCAGAATCAACCCAACTCAAGTAGCCACGCATCCCTTAGAAAACAACTCCAAGGAAGAAGGTAAAGGCGACAAAGACGTTTGTTGACCAAATCACGCTTACGCTCATAGAAGGTGACCTATTTAACATTGGTGAAACAATTTGCGAGGTCACAAAGGACGCGCTCCAGGAAATGAGGATGGAGCAAAACATTGTGTTAGGGGTGCTTAGCATGCAGCTACAAGGCTTATAGGTATAACCCACCCAAATAGGTACAATGGCTCTGTATGTCACAGCAGGAACTGCAGAGGTTGAATAGATACTGTGCGTCTGTAGGCATAACCCTTTCATGTTGCCTGAAGGCGCCCTATCAATAGTGAGTGAGGTTGGCCAGGTTGCGATGAGTAGCAAGAAAGGCGTCGGTTTAAACTTGGAAACCCTGCTACGTGAAACCCTATACCAATTACAAGATGGGGTCATCGCAAAGCTCCATGCTAGGGAAGGCCACGCGATCCAAGTCTTCAACGAGTAGAAAATCATCACGAATCAGCTGAGCCTCCCACATGATGAGTTGGTTGCGCAGGCTTGTCGACTAGAGCAGGCGGTAGAGGATGTGTGTAGGAGCATCCCAGATTTAGCCGTGCTGGTAGAGATACTAGCAACAGAGAAGGTCCATAGATTGGCGGCTGGAGTATGCGAGGCCAAGGAGAAAACGACGAAGGTTCAATTGGAGATAAACCTACATATCGTCAAGCTACAATCTCTTTTCTCACAACAAAAAGAGGAGAGAAGAGAAAATCTACAATCTCATTTCTCCCAATTTCATAATCCAATTGGCATGAAACCAACAACTTGTGCCCATGTCCCCATGTACAATCCTGAAGGTTCTACAACATATCATTCATTTGGTATAGTACCAACTACAAGAGGTCATATATTATCTCATCCAATTGGCATGGTACTAGCTCCGAAATGTCCTGTATTATATCATCCAATTGGCATGGTACCACCCACTTTCCCCATATCCCCATGTCCAACCGTGGAAGTTATGGACTAAACCAATGGATTTTAAATGGCCAAGGACCACTTGCATCATAGTTACATTGCTACTCTTTAGTGTTTAATTATATTTTGATTATAATATTATATATATATTATATAATTATATTATTATATATATATATTTATATTATATATATATAATATATATATATCTATATATATAATATATGTTTAGTCTCATTAATTATGCATTTTAATCTTAGAAATTGATATTTATACATTATCCTAGGTGGGGGTCTTGGATTTATTTTTTTGAGATAAAGTGAAGACTTAAAAATTAAACTGAAGACCTTTTAGCGACGAGGTTTTGTTAAATCCTTCTTTTTAGTCTTGCATCACATGTTTACATGCTTTGGGGATGAGTAGTTACCAATTTTTGACTTCTTGATTATGTAACAATCCATTAGTATGAAATATTTTTTTTTTGAATTACATAACCCATCTTCCACCATAAGGGACTAGAAAATCCACTATGGATTAGTTGTGAATATTATACTTGTGAGTGTGTGTGTGTGTGTGTGTTTTTGTTTAGACATAACCATTTTAAATTTTAAATTTCAATCCAAAAATTGTTTGTTTTGTTGGAAATTTATGTTTAGGGAAATTTATTGTTTACTAGAGAACTTTATTTCTAAAATGTTTATGTTTCTATGAATTTTTTGTATTAGGAAAGTTATTTTTTTTAATTTGTTCTCTTTTATAAAGAAAAATATATCAATTATTTGATTACATAAAATATTTTAATTATTTTCTTATATTTAAATGATCTATTGGTAAATTGATTTATTTTTTATTCTACATGATAAAATGGATGAATTCAAAAAATCACATATGTGTTCCTAGAGTTAACTGTGCACATTCCTGGCTCTAGGAATGCTTGTAATTTTTTGGTGCTTTTTTTTTGTTTGGTTTTGTCAATTTTCCAAACATGATTTTAGCTCTTAATGGTTTCGTGGCTCATGATGGTTCAACCCATGGTTTTGTAATATTGGTTCAGGAGTTGAAGTTGTATCCTAATATAAAGTTAATGGATTTGGCTTTATGGGTCATATGATCTACACATATTATATTGTAATATTGTAAAGAACAATATAAGTAAAAATCTTCTAGAATTCCCATTTTTGGGTTCTTGGGGAAAGTATTCATGTAAATTTGTGTGCTCAATTTTGTTTTTATTAAGAATTTGTTTTCAACAATAAACTTTACAAGATTAAAAGCAATAGTATATTACAACTAGGGTTATAATGTAGTAATCACTATGTATTAAATAATAATATTCATATAATAGTTAGGAAAACTATTAATGTGTAAGAATAATAAGACATGCCCACTTTGCCAAAGGCACAAACTATTTTCCATGCATTCTAGGAACTACCTATATTCATAGTTTTTATCAAATAGAATCTTTATACTCTTTCTTTTCATATCCTTTAGTATTTGCATGTGGTCTTCCTTCTTATGTCTTCATTCATACTCACAGGTAGTGCCCACACGCAAATATTATAAGATATAGAGAGAACAAAGTTTTATTGTGAGTTGTTGTTGAACCATAGAGAGCCATATTGCATATCAAACCTAAATTCCAATGATAAATGTCACTGATAGGGAGTCATAGTGGGAATTGAACTTAAATGAGATGGATAAATCTCACCACTACATATGTTATGTTAGGTAAAATATAATAATCACACTTGACCATGTTTGTGCATTCTATGACTAACATATTATTATGTCATGAGGTAATAACAAATTTCGTTCATTATGCATGAGCTGAATCATAAGTATAATATCCATTGATTATTTAATCATAATTTTTTTTTAAATATCCTGTGAACTCTTAAACTCATTACTATATGAAATTTTAGTTGCACCTCAATGAATTTGTACTAGTCCTCTTACATGGAATGATGTACAACATAGGTTTAGGAAGATACTTCACCCACAAAACCCACCATTAATCATAAAACAAGTAGAGGATGAGCATCCCTCCCATATTGAAGTTAAAAATGATTATGAATACAAATAAGGCTCTACACACACTAAAAATCCTGGAGTAACAATAGTAACCTATCTCTCTACTCACTGAGAATCTCTAACACAAAATTAGTCAAATTTTGTCCCTGCTTGAGCCCCTATTTCCGTGTGCAATTCCTTAGGAAATAGGCTTCTATTCTTTAGCAATTTTCCCCTATTTTCTTGTGCAATTCCTCTGTGTTAATCACCTCACCAATACAATAACTATACACTCAAACTATTAGATAATTAATTGCACACCTCCTTGCAAACTCCACCACAGATCATGCACTTGTGGAATGTAATGCATGCAACACCTCTCACTCTTACTGCTACTATTGCAACATCTGCAACTAAGAAGCATTAAAAAACTTTGAACAATTTGTAACTGTCTACTGGGAAAAAATTGTCATTGTTGAATCTCCTACATAGCCTCCAACCCTAATCTCAACACTCCTATGATCTCCTCAGTTTTTGAATGACACTAATCCACCTGCTACTAAATTCTTTGGACCAAGTAGCAAGGTAATGGTCCATGAGGAAAATGCCTCAATGGACCCTGCCCAAATTTCTGTAATTTTGGGAATAGGGATTCACATCGCCCCACCTCACACCCAGAGGTACAGTTGCATGCATGGAAAAATATGATCTACTCATACTACTTCTACTACTATATTGTTGCTTCCACACTCTACTACAACTATTGCAATAATTAGTCTGATCTCCCCAGATCTTGAAGTACTAGCTTCTATAGGGTTACTCCCTCTGAAACTAGACTCCCTTTGAGTACCAATCTCCCAGTGGGAAATATAATTGCTCCTCAATATACCCATATCAATGATCACAACTAATTTTTGTGTCATTAAACATTGGCTCATTGAACTGCCCAATAGAAACCTTCTAGCTCCATTAATAAGTATGCAAATAGGATCTTCTAGATCTCCCTTGAACTAGGGATACATAACTATGACTCCTAAAGCTCCATGACTAATTTCATGTGCACTATACTTTAGGTCTTCAACTTGTTGCATACTACATACAAACTTTACTATTCATAACTATGGATAGTAATCAACGTTCTAGATCTACCCTATCTCTATGACATACCAACTGCTATTGTCACTCTTCATAGGGCTTTCAGATTTGTCCCCATAGAGTCATTCCTTCACTTATCTACGACTTTGACAACGAGCCCTCTTATCTCTGATTTTTCAAACACCAAAATAGTGAACTAGGGCAGAAAAACTATCCCACTTAACTGATGTTCACTACTTGAAAATTCAATCCTTAGGGTATCAAAATACAACCCACTTGTTGTGACAAGTTTGTCACTTGTACAAAACACTTAGGGAAACTGGACAACCACTGAAATTAATCCAACACATATTACATAGGTTTAATACTTATTCTAATGTGAAGCCTCGCTCTAATACCACATAGAAATTATTGTGTAGAATTCTAACTTCTCGTGAAATTATAATCTAAATCACAAGAAACATCCCTACCCTAATGATCTGTAGAATTCAATTCACAATTTAGAACATATATCATAGACATGTAATAAGAAACCACACACATGCACAATATTTTTCCAAGGGAAAACAATCTGTTAAAAACCCCTTTGCCTGCTTGCATTAATATGATGAATAGAGATGTATTACAATTTCTTGCTCGATCTGAGCTAAACCTATAGTTAAATAACATATATCTCTTCTCACTAAAAATCTTTAACGCAGACTTAGTCAATTTTTGCCTCTGCTTGAGCCGATATTTCCTTGCACATTTCTTGAGGAAATAGGCTTCCTATTCTTTGGGAATTTCTACTTATTTTCTTGAGCAATTCCTTTGGGTTGATCACATGGCCAGTATAATAGCTATACACTCAATCTAGTATATAATTAATTGTACGTTCCCTTGGAAACACTACCAGAGATGGGAAACTCGTATTCTTTGCATGCATGAGCTAATTATTAGTTGATTGATCAGTTAACTAGATTATCTTTGAGTTAGATTGATGTCCCACTAATTAATTGACCACCAACTAGTTCTATTAACAGTTAGAACTAGTTTAATTAATTACAACTAGAATTAACTCAACCTAGGATCCTAAATTTAGGAATCATTACATACAACTGAACTTCATGCCCTTAACTTGAATTAACTAAGTTAATTGAGTGACAAGTGCCATTTCACTTCAGTTAACTACTCCAAGTTGTCTGCTAGTGTGAAATTTTGAATTTCCTCAATTCAACTAATGAAAAATCAAATTAATAATTTCTTGCTTCATTTTTAACACACCCTCTAAGAAAGAAATGTATTATTAACCACCCCTATCATTCACCTGTGGAATGTACCGCATGCAACAACTCTCAGTGTTGTTGCTACTATTGCAACATCTGTAATTGAGAAGCATGAAAAGAAATATTGAATCAATCTGCAACTATCTAATGGGAAAATTGTGTCATTTATGACTCTCCTACTAAGCCTCATGTTCTACTGGAAACAGTCCTCTGCACTCCTCAGTATATGATTGACACTAATCCTCCTGCTACTAAATACTATCTGCCCCTGTAGCAAGGTAATGATCCATGAGGAGAATGCCTCAATGGACCCTACCCAAATTTTTGCAATTCTAGGAATAGGGCTTCACATCGCCCCACCTAACACCTAGAGGTATAACTACATGTATGGAAAAATATGATCTACTCATACTACTTTTACTGCTCTATTGTTGCTTCCACAATATTGTTGCAACTACTGCAATAATTAGTATGATCTTCCTAGATCCTGAAGTACTAGCTTCCATAGGGCTATTCCCTATGAGTATCAATCTCCCAATGGGAAATATCACTACTAGCAATCTACCAATATCAATGATCACAACTCCTTTTTTTGTTACTAAACATTGGCTCATTAAACTACCCAATAGCAACCTTCTAGTTCCATTAAGAAGTTTGTACACATCATCTTCTAGATCTTCCTTGAACTAGGGCTCCATAACTCTCCCTCCTAAAAATCCTCGACTCATTTCATGTGCATTGTACTTGAGGTATTCAAGGTGTTGCATAATGCATACAAAATTCACTGTTCACAATTATGTTTGTGAATAGTGCTCAACCTTCTAGATTTGCCCTATCTTTGTGACAGATCAACTACTATTGTCACTCTTCTAAGGGCTTTCAGGTCTGCCCACATATAGTTACTCTTTGACTAATCTATGAATTTTGCAATGAGCCCTCTTATCTCTAATTTGTCAAACACCAAAATAGTGAACTAGGGAAGCAAAACTAGCCCACTTGACTGCTCTTTGCTACTTAAAAAGTCAATCATTAGGGTATCAAAATACAACCCACTTGTTGTGAAAAGTCTACCACTTGTCCACAACACTTAGGGAAACTAGAAAAGCACTAACATGCATCCAACACATAGTACATAGGTTGAATACTTGTTCTAATGTGAAACCTGCCTCTGATACCATGTAGAAATTATGGTGTAGAAATATACCTACTCATTAAATTTTAATCTAAATCACAAGACAAAACCCTACACTATTGTTCTGCAGAATTCAGTTCATAATTTAGAAATCAATAAGAGACATGCAATAAGAAACAACACGCATGAACAATATTTTTCCATGAGATTGCAATCTATTAAAAACCGCTTTACCTGCTTGCATTAATTTGATGAATAAAGATGTATTACGATTGCTTGCTCAATCTGAGCTCAACCTAGAAGAATGACCTCTCTCACTTCTCATTGATAGGCTTTGTCCTAGAGTTAGTAAATTTTTTCCTCTACTTGAGCCCCTATTTCCTTGCACATTTCCTGAAGAAATAATCTCCTATTCTTTAGTAATTTCCCCCTATTTTCTTGCGCAATTCCTCTAGGTTGATCATGCGAGCAGTACAATAACTATAGACTCAATCTAGTATATAATTAATTGTGCATTGCCTTAGAAACTCCACCGTAGTTGGGAAACTCATATTCTTTGCATGCATGAGCTAATTATTAGTTGATTGATCAATTAGCTAGATGATCTCTGAGTTGGATTGATGTTCCACTACTTAATTGACCCCCAACTAGTTCTATTAACTATTAGAACTAGCTTAACTGATTACAACTAAAATTAACTCAACCTAGGCTCCTAAACTTTAGGAATCACTACATACAACTAAACTTCATGCCCCTAACTCAAATTAACTGAGTTAAATGAGTGAAAAGTTTCATTTTACTTCAATTAACTACTCCAAGGTGTTTGTTCATGTGGAATTTCAAATTTTCTCAATTTGACTAAGGAAAAATCAAATTAAGAATTTCTTGTTGCATTTTTCAAAACATAGTTCATACGACCTCTTGAACTACTCCAAACTGGGCCACCTAGCATTCTCTTGCCTCTAGAAAACTTTTCTTTGCCTTAGGGAATGTCTTTTTGACCTCTAACAATTGATTTAAACCCTTCCAAAAAAATTCGTCCAACTGGACTGACTAACTCGCACCACCTAAATGACTTCCCTTGCAAAATATTTTGGTCTTCCTTATGTTGACTCTCTAGCACTGGACAATTCTTTGAAACTTTATGTTGTTTCTCCCTCAATTATTAATGCTCTCCTTCTCCAACTCAAACTCAATTCCTTGTTGAATCTCCGCAATTGGATAACTCGATCTGCCAAGGAACTCACTCCCTTTGTGTCTCAAAGTTTATATATCCATCCCATTGATTTTCTCTTATAATATCTCATTGGAGCTTCAATTACCATGATTCTTATCCACATTGATAGCTAATATTGTCTTAGACCTGATCTGTGTGACTCTCTATAGCATTATTATTTTCCTTAATTAATTCCCATTAATTTTTTTTTTTTAAGTTAGACTTAGGAAAAATTTAAATGATGCCTAATTAATTTAATTAAGGTGTTTCACATATCTCATGAAACCTTTTCTGGGTTTTGGATATGTTAGGTTCCTTAGCCTCTTGTACACAAACCAAAACTAGAACACTTGTTTGATGCTAGAAAATCTAACATCACACAACCATACCAACAACCCATATCGCCAATTTGAAAATGGAGGAGGTGATTGAATAATATGGATTAACATGCTATCCTTTCCGAGCTCTACGCCAATCAACATACAAAATAGCTCCACAATGACTACAATATTAAAATTAACTTCCTGAAGAGCCAAATAAATTACAAAATTACCTCAGTAATACTTTCCCAGGCCAAATCCCAACAAGTGCACAAATCCCACCCTTGGCACTAATATTACAATGAGGGAAAAATATCATGTGCAAAAAATGATGGGACCAAAGGAATTTCCCATTGCTTGATGGTTGAGGGAATCTCATAGCCAAATGATTTGGCAACATAAACAATATTTTCCCATTCCTTGCTCCAATTTCCCGTGAGGAGCTTTAGCTTGCCTCTTTCCATAAGGTTCAACACTTATCACCCTCCAAGAGCTCATAATTTCTTCCATGAATGAACTAGTTTTAGTGATGATTTGATACCTTCTCTAAGGATTAATTTTAGTCCTTTTAGGTCCCCTTCAATGAGGCTAGGGCATCTAGAGTACCTTATAAATGGAAATGAAAAACTTAACTTAGGTATTTTTTCGGCCTTCCCCAATGAAAATGCATTCAAAATGAGTATACTTGATGGCATTAATGCACTTATTTGAAAGTGAAAGAATGGGAGGGGAGATCACAATGAACAATGTAGTCTTAACCCCACTCCCCACACATTCTTTTTATTCAAATAATACCAAGAGTAAGGTATAATTGAAGTTGTGGGGTGTCCATTATTGATAAGCACCCAACCTACTTCTAGTTTTGACACCATCATTACCAAGATGATCAAAGTCAAAGTTGAGTGATATTAGGACATGGCAAAAACTAATTTTGGAGAAGGATCCTTGAGATCTTGAACTATTTCTATTATACTTCCGAGTTTGAATTCCATAGGTAGAGTGCCCCTAAACAGGTGCTAGATGACTATCAAACAATATCCCACATTCAAACAATCCATAACATTCAACGGGGTTGTTTGCTAATTGGTGAGTCCCCAAGAATAGTCTATTACATTGTTTCCTTTGACGTTAGAGATAACCTCTCCAGATCCTATAACCCCTAGGTGAACTATTATTTTATAAAATGTTTGAGTAATTATTTTCATTCATTTATAAATATTTAGATACCTATATTAGTATAGTTTGATTTGGTGGTAAAGTTAAATGCTACTTTTTTAAAACTATAACAAAGAGAATTTATATTAAAAAAATGTGTTTATGGACACAACAATTCAAAAGAAGTTATACAAATGGAAGCTCATTCTTTTGTTGTCTTCAAGAGGATACGTTCCAAAAGATAATAGTATTCTACTTCAACTTAATATTATATTGATAGAAAAAACTGAATTGGTTACATATAATTGCTAGAAAATGCCCAAAATTTTAATGCACTAGTAGTTCTTTCTAGCTAGAATTTATAAGTAGAGAGATTGTCCTTACGTAAGACTATTTCCTCCATAGGAGGCAACCATTACGTTTAAGTCTAGAAGCTTTATGGGGTTTGCTTCTCTTAAAAATTTAAATTAAAAGAGTCACTTAAATCAAATAAGTAAAAGGAAAAGTTTATAGAAGAATAATAATAATAATAATAATAAAGGCTTCAAGAAGATTGGAGAGAGTTCCATCAAGCCTTTAAAAGGGAGGAGGTGGAAGGTGTTTAGATCAGTCTGGATTTGTTTATCATATTGTGCAGTTGTATAGAACTTGCCATTACGAGTACCATCTTGATCTTAGGATGAAACCCTCATGATGATATCTCCTTGGTGGATCCATCAAAGGTTCATAAGTGCATTTCATTGTTTTAGTTTAGAAATTTGATGAGAAATCATCCATGCCTTTGGCAGGGACTTCATTTGTATTGTTTTCCCAACTGTTAATAAAATAAAGTGGTTGCATTCTTCATATTATTTTATGTTCTTTTTTTTGGTTGCATGCAATTGTTTTAATTCAGGTAACTAGTAAAAAAGGTTATTTAAATGTTTTTATCATGAATGCACGTTATTTCTAGTTATTATGATTCCATAATAGGGGTTTAGAAATTATTGTGAAGTTTTAAGTAAACTCTGAAGAGAATATTAAACTAAATATTATAGTGTTCCAAATCTCTTTAGATTTGTATTGCTCGGAATATTAAACATTAACTCTCACATAGATAACAATTGAGGGGCTTTTTTCAAGATAAATAATATATACAATGGAAAGGAGTTTATTTTGAATGAGGTAGGTGAAGATGGCATGGGGAACAAGCTCATATATGTGGAAACTAAAAAACAACTAATTATTGAGGAGTTTGAGAGAGATGTGTGGATTTCTCTATGCGCTCTATGACCACAACTTGCGGAGACTTTAAATATTTTACATCAAAACTTGGGCTTTTTTCCCCAAAACTAACCCTAGGGGACCCTATCCCAACAATCTATATGGCAGGGGATGGAACTTAAATTTGTTGCATCTGCAAATAAACTAGATGATAGTGTCTCCAATGTTTATGCTACAATCAATGGATCACTATAGTTGCTTTCTTTGCATATTGAAAGCATAGTAGATAAAAAGAAAAGAGGAGAGTTCACCTCTAGTAGAAAGGGGTCAACAATGGACTATGCTTTACTCCAGGAAATTGTATTTTTCTTTTATTAAAGATAATATTTTGAAAGCAAGTTTTATATAAAAGGAAAATCAAATATATGACCATCTCTGTGAATAATTGCAAACAAAATCAAATAAATTCATGGCTTGTCTTCAACACAAAGCTTATGTAAACATACCTCACCATAGGATACACTTAACAACTAATCTTAAATAATAATAAAATTATTAGTAAGGCTAATTGTTGACTTCAAACTACATAGTCTTGTAAATGTGGGAAAATGATTGTATTATATCAAATAACCTTTCAACTGAAGTTACATAAGCATGGTCCAATGCATCATAAAATATGATCAATAAGAGACTAACGTGAGTTTTGGACCATGATCTAAAGCATCAGGTAAATGACTTTCAAAAGGACATATTGGCTTCTATGCAGATCTCTAATTTCATCTGAGACTTTAGAAATCTACCCGACCATGAACCTACAATTTTATGTAGCTATAGTGTATCACTCATAAAGTCAAGCTTGTTTTTCACCTTAGAGCTTACATCTTGAGTATTATATATGCAATAAATAATCATCTTTTTATTGGACTAAATTATAAATTTAGTGACATTCTTATATAGTATGCCTTTAATCCAAGGTTTCAATGATCAATTTAATTATTTTATTGTTTTTTAGTGGTTTTAGATTAAAAATGTGTGTTCATATAGCTCACCAAATTTCTTTAAAGCACCATACATATTTGAAATCACATAATAGTTAAACTTTTATTAATGCTATGCCTCCAAATTTATACACCATATAGCCATGTTCCAATTACATCATACTAATAAGAAAAAAATCATTTATATAAAATATTAATAAAAAGCCAAATTTACTTAACTACTTATTTACTTATTACTAATACAGAGAATTACCATCAATACCATTTTTATTTTATGTATTTTCATTTCATATCGTAAATGACATATTAGAAGCTTTACACTTCATCCTTCTTTCTCCCCAATTCA
Organism: Pinus taeda; assembly: GCA_000404065.3. Lineage (NCBI taxonomy): Eukaryota > Viridiplantae > Streptophyta > Pinopsida > Pinales > Pinaceae > Pinus > Pinus taeda. The sequence goes on from APFE031238440.1 coordinate 372,722, forward strand.
TACTCCTCACCCACATGCATGAAGTTTCTCAATAATTCTAATTCCAATTCCATTCCACCTCAATCATGTAGGTTACCCATGCGTAAGGGGAAAAAGTCTCCTTTCTCACCAATTCATACTCATAGTCATCACTTAGATGCATGGAATTTATCAATAATTCCATTCCACCACAAACATGTAGGTTACCCACGTGTAAAGGGAAAAATACTAAAATAACATGTAGGTTACCCACGTGTAATAGGCCTAAGTGATCTCCAAATACTGGTAAATTCAAGTCTTTGAAAATGTACAAAAAAAATCTCATTTTTGAAAAGAGAATGCATGTATGAGTTGAAGATTTCAAATGGGCCTGAGTTTAATAGATGAAATCTAAATTATCAACTAATAAATCAAGGGCTAAATACAAGGAAATCTTAGATTATTAAATTCAAAGTTTAAATAATTATATAAAAATTTGTTGCTAATGAGATTTTCTAAATAGATTTAAAACTTCAACTTTATTTAACCAATCTCTATAATACAGAAATAATGTTAACAAAATATTTTTTTATTATAAACTATAGAAAAGAATCTCTATTTGAATACATAACAGTGATGGTCACCTATAACACTAATCATCGTGATTAGCAAAGATTTGTCTATATGCCATAAGTGTGTTTTAGACATTTTTAAATGTTTTTAAATACAGAATTTCCTTTTGTTTCAAATTCTGTAATATAAAAATTTATGTTATGTTTTTTTTCTCTGTGTTTTATATTTTTTTAAATATAAAATTTACCTTTGTTTCTACTTCTGTAATTTAGAATTTTTTTGTTTTTTACCATGTTTTATTTGTGGTAAACCATTTTTTTTTGTTTTTACCATGTTTTATTTGTAGAAATTAAGTAAAATGGTTTTCATTTTCCATGATATAAATAGACTACAATAGGAAATCTCTGCCCTATGCTTCAATTAAAGACAATAATTTGCAATCTCTGCCCTGTGCTTCAATTAAAGACTATATTAATTAATTTAGCTTACTTAATAAGTAAAATTAAATTGTTCAAATTTTTATTTTCATAATGGCGTTTTTTATTAAATTTGCGAAAATATAATTTTTATTCAATTTTCTAGCTATATCGCAAAAATACAATTTTTATTCAGTTTTCCAGCGATATTGCGAAAATAATATAGCTTGAAATACAATTCAAATTTCCAATTCAAATGCCGACTAGCCAACTCATGAAGAAAAACCCAAGAGTTACACGGCCGACTCATGAAGAAAAACCAAAGAGTTGGAAATAAAGCTCCATCCACCCCATTTAAATATGTATATATCACCACTATGATTGAATTGGTGATGCACTCTCACGATTGAGTTGTATATCACCACTACAGGTTGTGTCAAGGAAGGAGTTGATTACATTGCAAAATCAATAAATCTGCCACCAAGAACCAAAAGATCAAAGACTTCTCTGGGGTATGGCTATGTCAATTACAGCACTGCTGAAGATGCCATAGAGGTTTTACGCAACTTGAATTTTACACCCCTTAATGGAAAGCCTATTTGGATAATGTACTCACACCATGACCCCACTATCAGCAAGTGTGCGTCTCAAACATATTTATTAAAAATCTTCACAAAGAAATAGACAATCAAACTCTCTATCACAAATTGTTTGTGTTCGGACCCATTCTTTCTTCCAAAATTGCAACAAATGCATCAGGGCAATCTAAAGGATATGGATTTCTACGTTTTGAGCAAGACGAAGCGATGCAAGATGAAATTAAATGTCTGAATGATACTTTGATAAATGACAGTGACATTTATGTTGGCCCATTTATGAAAAAGGAAGAGAGGGAACAAACGAAGCTTGCGAAAAATAAGGATAGGGAACAAATAAAAAAGGAACTAGATCGAGAGCTAGAGCCGGAGGAACAAACAAATGGAAAAGGCAAGATTAAGAATGTTTTTCTGTGAACAATTTATCAGAGTCCATGAATGATGAGGATTTAAGGAAATACTTTGATGAGTATGGAACAATTATTAGTGTGGTAGTGATGACAGATGTAGCAGGGAAGTCAAAGTGTTTTGGATTTGTCAATTTTGAGAATGTTGATGATGAAGCAAAGTGTGTTGAGAGTTTAAATGGCAAGAAAATTGATGGCAAAGAATGGTACATCAGAAAAGCACTGAAGAAATCTGAATTGAGACAACAATCTGGAACAAATTTTTATTTAAAACATTTGGATGATAGTATATATGATAACGGTTTTCTATTTATGGCAAAATCACTTCATGCAAGATAATGAGGGATTTTCATGGACATAGTAAAGGTTCAGGATTTGTCTCATTTTCATCTCCTGATCATGCATCCCAAGCTTTGGTAGAAATGAATTAGAAAGTTGTCCTGGGCAAGCCTCTTGTTGAAGATAATAGAGAATATCCTAGAATAGTATGATTTGGTTCACGTGACCTCAAGATAGGAATTAGTTAATATTTCTTAGGTTATTATTCTAACTTCCCTAAAGCCATGATTACTATATAATGTGTGATGCACATGAACAATGTAGAGCGTTCTGCAGAGCGAGACTCTCCTTGTTTAGACTCTCTTTTGTAGAGCTAACCAATGGGTTTTATTTCTTTTAATACAACATTGCCATTTTTATCATGGTATAAGAGCGTTAGGGCTGATGACCCTGTACGCTGAGAGGAGGGTGCGACTAAACCGAAATCGTTCTAGGTTTCACGAGAATAAACACGACGATTACACAATCAGCCTTAACAACACAGTCTTAAATATTAGGTGTATAGCTGTGACGACGTCTCAGATAAGTGGTGTACATCTGCGATGACGTCTTAGATAGGTGGTGTACATCTACGACGATTGTGTAAACAAGAAAGAGGCTCCATGGAGGCTGAGAGAATGTTGCATCCTGGAGAAGGCTGCAGAGGCTAACAATAGGAGGTTGTCTGGAGGCTGTGAAGGAATCCACAATGATCTACGGGTGTGCTACAAGATCAAACAACATTGAAAATCAATGATTTGTCTTTGTCACAGATCTGGGGTAAATCTAATTTCTTCTTTTACCTATCAAATTTTTTTTCTCTAAATTGCCAAGATGAATAATAATATGTTTGAAGCATGCTTGAATGAGTATAACAAGCTTGATGGTTCCAATTATGCAAATTGGAAATTCACGATGCAGACTCTGTTAGAAGTGTAGAGTGCTTGGACGATTGCAAATGGGGATGAGCCGAAGCCAGTGGTTGGATCAGCATCGATCCCAGATTGGGAGAAGCGAGAAGGTAGAGCAAGAACATTGTTGAAAATGTCAATGAAAGACAACATCATACCACACATCAGAGAGTGTAAGACAACTAACGAGATCTGGGGAATTCTGAAGGATTTGTATGAGATCAGGAATTCAAATCGTCTTCTATTCCTGAAGAGCAAGATCCTATCCTTGAAGATGGAGGAGAATGAAATAGTTGCTTCATTCATAGCAAGGATCAAGGATCTAAAGAACAAACTATCATACATTAGCGAGGCAGTTGCAGATACATATCTTGTAACCATTACAATGAATTGTGTGACAGATGACTATCAAACATTCATCATTGGGATAAATGCAAGAGAGAAGATCCTGAAATTTGAAGAGTTGACAGGAATATTCATTCAAGAATAAGATCGACTCTGAAGCCCCAAAGTGTCGATCTTGCATTGATGGCGAAGAAGAACTTCTTCAAAGGGAAAGGAAATCCGCAATAGAAAAACGGAGGACATTCACAGAAAAGACTGAATCAGACCCAAGGTATGCATCTGAAAAATTTGGTCATATTTCCAAGAGGGCAAGAAGAAGAAATATCATGAAGAACAACAGAAGTAGAAACGACATGCAGGTCATCTCGCGAATGAAAATCATGTGCAGAATTGTAGATTGTATATGGCAGATTTTGATGAGAATGTTGATGCAGACATACGGTATGTAGATTCAGGAGCGTCAACACATATGACAGGGAACAAGCATTGGTTCGAAGATTTTAAAGAAATCAACAAAGGTGATGATAGAAGTCATCAGATCAAAGGGCGTGGGAAATTTTTTGTCATTCTACCTAATGGTAATGTAAAACAAATTCATAATGTCATGTGTGTGCCCAATGTAACAAAGAACTTGATTTTTTTATCCACAATCACAGATCAAGATCTTAAAGTTGAATTTTTTAAATCTAACTGTTATATTAAAGATTTGCTAGATGGCATGAAGACAATTGCGATAGGAATCCGAACAGGAGGTCTATACAAGCTGGATGTAAGATCTGCACCAATTCAAGCCTTGACAACTGCGAGTTTGACTATAGAAGATCTATGGCATCAAAGATTTAGTCATATCAACTACAATGATTTGTTGTTACTACAAAAGAAGGAAATGGTAAGAGATCTTCCTATGCTAAAGAAAGTACATAATGATTGTGCGGCGTGTACATTAGGAAAAATGCATAGAGAAGGATTCCCCATTCGAGTGGAAAAGAAATAGAGGGATATACTTGAATTAGTGCATACAGACTTATGTGGACCCATGCAAACAAAATCATTAGGAGGTGCACTATATTTTTACTATTTATTGATGACTACATAAAGTTTTCTTGGGTATATTTCTTGAGTAAGAAGAGTCACACATTTGAATACTTTAAGCAGTTCAAAAACATGATTGAAAAGTAAACAGGGAAACAAATAAAAATTCTCGGGTCCAATCAAAGGGGATAATACAGGAAAGATGAGCTTATTAGGTATTCTAAAGACCATGGAATATTACAGTAGTTCACAGTACCCCATACTCCATAGAAAAATGGAGTAACTAAAAGAAAGAATAGATTCAACACTGGTGGAATGTGCTAGGAGCATGTTGAAAGGTAGGAATTTTTCGAATGGTTTTTGGGCTGAAGCATTAAATACTATAGTTTATTTGAAAAATAGGAGTGCTACAAAGAGTCTTGAGTTTAAAACTCCTTATGAAGCATTATACGGATTTAAGCCTGCAGTAAAACACTTAAAAGTATTTGGATCTATAGCATTTTCCCATATTCCAAAGGAAGATAGAAGAAAACTAGATTCGAAAGCCATCAGATGTACTTTTATAGGGTATTATTCACAACATAAAGCTTAAAAATTATTTAATCCCTCTACTCGCAAGATTTTTGTTATTAGAGATGTCATATTCCATGAGCAAGATCATGAAGAATCTGATAAGCACAATGAGGAATGGGATATTCCGTACTTGGTGGAAGAAGAAGTAGAAAACAATTAGGATCAACAACAGACAAAAGCAAAATATGAACAACAATAGCAACAGCAGTAGCAAGATGAAAATCATGATCAAAGAAGGTTTGAAGCTACCCCACCTCTTAGGAGATCAGGTACGAAAGCTCAATTGCCTGCAAGATATAAGGAAAATGCTTTTATAACTAGTATGATGAATGTGGTTGAACGTTCTAGGTATAAAGAAGCAAATGAATGTAGAGAATGGAAAACAACCATGGAAAAAGAATATGAATCAATAATTAGGAAAAACACTTGGGAACTAGTTGAACTTCCTAAAGGAAAACAAACCATAGGTTGTAAATGGTTATACAAACTGAAGATTAATGCAGATGAAACCATAGAAAAATTAAAAGCTAGATTGGTAGCAAAGGGGTATTCACAAAAATAAGTATAGACTATGAAGAAACCTTCACCCCTGTAGCTAAACTAAACACTATCAGTATGTTAATTGCTTTAGCTACTAAGAAACATTGGATGATACACCAACTAGATCTAAAGTCCACAATTTTTAAATGGAGAACTAAAAGAGGAGGTTTATTTAGAGCAACCTGAAGGGTTTGTCTAGAAAGGGAAAGAACATTTAGGCTATAGATTGAAGAAAGCACTTTATGGACTAAAGCAAGCACCTAGGTCTTGGTATGAAAATATTGACTCATTTTTTCTGCAAGCTGGCTACAACAGAAGTAAAAATGACCCTAATCTTTATACCATGCAAGATGAACAAGGGCGTATAGTGTTAATTTCTTTGTATGTAGATGATTTGATCATTACAGGTGATGCTACATATCTAATCAAAGAAATGAAGCAACATATGTCATAGGTGTTTGAAATGAAAAACCTTGGTGAGTTGAGATATTGTTTGGGTCTTGATATTTGGAGAGATTTAGGACAAGCATTTATGTCCCAAGGAAAGTATGTCAAAGACCTATTAGAGAGATTCAGGATGGATCAGTGTAAGCCTACAGTAGTACCATTACAATAGAACATCAAACTACAGAGTGAAGATGGCTCAAAGGAGGCAGATGCAACACTTTATAGACAGCTGTTTGGGAGTCTAATCTACCTAACCACTACTAGACCATATTTAGCTTATGCAGTTAGTAAGCTAAGCCAATATATTTCCAAGCCACTTGAAAGCCATTGGAATGTAGCGAAAAGTGTTTTGAGGTTTCTACAAGGTATTGTAGATTATGGTATTATTTACACTGACTCTTCTGATGTTAGATTGACAGGATTTGCAGATTCAGATTGGGCTAGAAATGTAGATGATCGCAGATCCATAACAGGTTATGCATTCATCATTGGATTGGGGTGATCACATGGAGCAGCAAGAAGTAGAACACAGTCTCCTTGTCCTCAGCAGAAGCAGATTATCAAGCCATGTGTGCAACAACGTATGAGGCAGTTTGGTTGTGGAGACTTCTCCAGGATGTCGGGGAAGAACAGATAGATGAAACAACAATCAGATACGACAATCAAAGTTCAATAAAACTTGCTAATAATCTGGTGTTCCACAAAAAAGGTAAACATATTGATACACAATTCCACTTCATCAGGGAGAAATTGTAATACAAAGAAATCCATTTGGTATATTGTAATACATGTGATAATGTTGCAGACATTTTCACTAAGCCTCTTGGTAGGATTAAGTTTGAAATGTTTAGGGAGATGTTAGGCATATTTGTGAACCCCTTCTCCATTAAGGGGGAGTGTTGAAGATAATGGAGAATATCCTAGAATAGTGTGACTTGGCTCACGTGACCTCAGGATAGGAATTAGTTTCTATTTCTTAGGCTATTGTTCTAACTTCCCTAAAACCATGATTACTATATAATGTGTGATGTACATGAACAATGTAGAGCGTTCTGTAGAGCCAGACTCTCCTAGTTCAGACTCTCTTTCATAGAGCTAACCAGTGGGTTTTATTTCTTTTAATACAACATTGACATTTTTATCACCTCTTTATGTTTCTTTGGCTCAACAAAAATACGAGAGAAGAGAAAAGCTATAGTCTCATTTCTCCCAACAAAAAGAGGAGAGAAGAGAAAAACTACAGTCTCATTTCTCCCAGTTGCCTAATCCAATTGGCATGGAATTGGTAACATTTGCCCATGTCCCCATGTGCAATATCGAAGGTTATATATTATCTCTTTATGTTGGTTTGGCTCAACAAAAATACAAGAGAGGAGCAACGATACAGTCTCATTTCTCCCAACAAAAAGAGGAGAGAAGAGAAAAGCTACAGTCTCATTTCTCCCAGTTGCCTAATCCAATTGGCATGGAACCAACAACTCGTGTCCATGTCCCCATGTGCAATCCCAAAGGTCCTACATCATATCATCCAATTGGTATAGTACCAGCTCCCAAAGGTCATACATTATCTCATCCAATTGGCATGGTACTAGCTCCTCAACGTCCTATGTTATATCATCCAATTGGGATAATACCATCTCCGGAATGTCCTATATTATCTCATCCAATTAACATGATACCACCTAATTTTTCTCGTGGAAGAAATTATGGACTAAACCAACCGATGTTTGATGTCCCCATGTCCAATCGTGGAAGTTATGGACATGGCCAACCACCACCTCCATCATAGTTACATTACTACTCTTTAGTGTTTAATTATATTTTTATTGTAATAAATATACATTTAGTCTCATTAATTATGCATTTTTGTCTTACAAATTGATATATATACATTATATTAAGTCGGTCCTTGGATTTATTTCTTTGAGTTAAAGTAAAGACTCTTAACAGTTAAAGTGAAGATTTTTTATTAGCGATTTTTTTGTTAAATCTTTCTGTTTAGTCTTGCATCACATGTTTACATCCTTTGGGGATAAGTGGATTCCAATTTTAACTTCTTGCTTGTGTAGCAATCCATTACTATGGAATATTTTTGGTTTGAATTACATGACCCAAATTCTACCATACAAGACTAACAACTCCACTATGGATAGTTGTGAATATTAAACTTATGTGTGTGTTTGTGTTTAGACATGACCATTTCAAATTTCAAATTTCAATCCAAAAGTTGGTTGTTTTGTTCGAAGTTTATGTTTGTTTTAAGGAATGTTTTGTACAAAGAAAGGTATTTTTTTCAAATTTATTCTCTTTACAAAGAAAAAATGTTTTAATTATTTGATTATATTTAAATTACCTATTGCTAAATTAATTTATTTTTAATTCTACATGATAGAATTCATTCAAAAAATCACATGTGTGATCCTAGAGCTAATCATGCACATTGGTTTTAGCAATTTTCCACACATGATTTTAGCTTTTAATTGTCTACTAGTTCAACCCATGGTTTTTTTAGTTTTGGTTCTAGAATTGTCCTTGTATTCTAATACAAGGTTAATGGATTTGGATTTATGGATCTGATGATCTATACATATTATATTCTAATATTGTAAAGAACAATATAATTAAAAATCTTCTAGAATTCCCATTTTTGGTTCCTCGGGAAAGTATGCATGTAAATTTGTGTGTTCAATTTTATTTTCATTAAGAATTTGTTTTCAACAAGTAACTTTGAAAAATTAAAACCAATAGTATATTACAACTAAGTCTATAATATCCAGAATATCCACATCAGAATATCCACCAAGTACAAAATTTTTCTTGAAACTGGGTACATACCATACATTGGAAATCATTTTTTCTCCAATACCAGGGAGAAAAACTTTTACTACTCCTTTTCCATAAGGAGTATGTTTTGTATCAACAACAAGAAAAATGAAATTAAGTTGGCAATCTTGAAAATTCCAGAAAAAATCACGTCGACAAGTCATGTGCTGAGTTGCCCCAGAATCCAAGATCCAGGCATCTTCATAGTCACTTCTAAGATGAGATGAAAGTTGTGATGCTGGTGAGGAAGTAAAAACATATTCTGAGATATCTTCATATTGATCATTTGCAAATTGTGCTGAATGCTACTGAAAATTGGGAATTTTATTAAGTGATGTTCGACAATCTTCAGCATAATGGCCAACTTTGTTACATCTTCGACACACAATTTGACTTAAGTCTCTTCCTCTTCCTGAAGATTGTCCTCTGCCTCTGCTTTGACTTCTATTTTGAGATCGTTCTCTACCTTGATTATTATATCCTTGTTCTTGAAAATTGCCTCTTCCTTGGTTGTTTCCTCTACCTTGAAGATTATTTCTTCCTTCTCTGTTAAAATTGTTTCCTCTGTTTTGACTTCGTCCTTGATTATGTGCTGCTTGATTCTGATTCCCTCTGCCTCTTCCTCGAGAACTATCTATTGATGACTTACTAGTGCTGGCCTCTGTGAGAAAAAGATCTTCACCAACTTTCTTCTTCTTCCCAAAAGTTTTATCATGTTGACTCAACATTTCATAAAGCTCATCAAACTTTAGTTTCTCTAATTTCTCAGTTACTTGTAGAGTCTCTAAAAAATGCGTATAGGAAGAAGGAAGCCCAGCAATTACAATTGTGACCATAAAGCTATCATCAATTGCAGGAAAACCAACATTAATAATTTCTTGCTTGATATTCTTAAGTCTTGAGAGATATTCAAGAACATCACCGCCTTCAGTTAATTTTTGTTGCAACAATTTTAATTGTAGATCAACTTTCTTTGATTCAGGATGAGTATCAAAGAGGTCTTTAAAAATTTTCAAGGCAGACCATGCATCTGTAGCATTTTCTATATGGACATACATTTCATCATTCACAGACGATTTAATAAGATCTAAGGCTTTAACATTCTTGATTTCCCATTTTTCCAGTGCATCTGCATTTGTGGGTTTATTCGGCTTAACATCTCCATCACATATTCCCTGCCATAATTCATTATAAATGAGTGTGCTTTCGATGAGTCGATGCCATGTTTTATAAGATTTGGTGCCTTCTAGTTTGTCGGAATCAGAAAACAAATTAATCAACTTAGACATTTTTAGCGTTTAAGAGATGCACCAAGAAGCAGAACAGAAAGTACAAGATAGTCAGCACAACACACCACGCAAAAAACACGATCTATCGGGGCTTGGCCCTGACCCTAGAATAGTCATCAAAACAAGAGAATATTGACTGAGCTTTGCACTTGGCTCTAGTCAATTTCTCAAATTTTTACAGGGCAACTTTCAAAATTTGACTTTTTACAATAGTGCTTTTGCACAATCTGGTAAAAAAAATTACCGCCCCTCAAAGTAAAATTACTTTGAGTTACATTTATCTCCTTCAAAAAATTACAAAAAAAACTCCTTATTGCTCCAAAAAATTACAATCACCTTATTGCTCCATCAACCATAAATTAAAAAATCACCATATTTCTGCAAACTACAATATTACAAATTTAATTCAGCTTCAGCATATTCATGTTCATTTTATTTTCACATCATCACGTGAATTCAATTGAACTGCAGATTCTCTATATTTGGCACAGCTGACTATATCTCCACTGTCGACTTATTGAATCACTGTTGTGAGTAATTGAGGCTTCTCTGAAACGGGAAAACACATTTCTCCCAGCAAGGTTGTAAGCTTGATTCCACGCCAGGACAGGATCCACTGCAACGGCAGTATTGGCAAAAAAAAACCTTCAGATAGGAAAACAATTTGACAGATCCATCCAACGCCTGTGCCAAAATATGCCCTCAACGTTATGCACAGCCTACCCCCTTGGCGTAACTTTCCACATTTTACTGCACTCCGTCTTGGAACCGTTAGGTGGGTTTCATCGCTGCAGCAACAATATCAATACTATTGATTCCTTTTAGGTTCAATTTCGAGGCCGAAATTACCGTTGTGGTCATCAGTTTTGTTAAATTCTTCGAGTCCGAGACCAGCTGAGCACAGATCCAGAAAATCCAACCCAGTTCAGATCCGGAAAATTGGGAGGAAAGCAAACGTGAATTTACGTACGGGACAGAGCGGGTAAACGTGTACAGAGTGAGTAGATTTCGCCGGTACAAGCAGCTGTTTTAGGAGTATTATGAATGAATTGTTAAATCAAATCTCATTAAACTATGCGCTAAATCATAGAGGCATCCCTAAACGCTGAATTTCACTTTGGATCATCAGATTACAATAGCAGCTTCATTGTAATGGTAGTAAATATGCAGAGACAGCGAGGACTTTCGTTCGAACAGGATCGATGCAGCTGTTCTTGACCTTGTTGCAGATGACAGTGGTGCTTTGCAAAAGCAGAAATCAACATACCACAGGGACAAGCGAAGTAAAAAATATGTTAAACTAAACAATGGAGAGCGAGTAACAGCTACAGCAAAGGTGAAACCTGAAAGTGGTTCAATGATAAAGCCTGGCAGTGGTGGTTTATACAAGAAGTGAAAGGAGCGTTCACACATGCATATATCTGTTCATGGACAAGGGGATGATCCGCTATGCCAGCAAGTGCCTCAGTGAAGTCACCGCCTAGTTTCGCCAGCGCATTATATAATTTCTCTTATCTCTTGAGCAATGGAAAATTTACCAAACCAGTTATGCAAGAAATCACAAAAAAATGGTTGCAGCAAATTTGTTCAAAACACTTCCCCCTTATCTCATGAAAACATAGTGCAAATTTTGACAATAATAAAAAATGATTTTTAGATTTAGAAAATCTAAAATCAATAATAAAATTCCCTTTCATTTTAAACAAAAAACTGGACAATTTCCATACTGAGCATTTGTTGATCAATTCAATGGAGTTTTCCAAGAACTTGTAGAGCTGGAATCTCCTTTTCACATCAGCTGCATTACTGGAGCTCTGGTACGAAAATAATGGTAGAAGTGTCCTCAGACACATAATTTTATTAATCAGAAAAAAAATAATTACATAATTGATTTGCAAGAGCTTACACCCGAACAACCAAACACTCTTGCAATGAGCTATTTATAAGCTCCATGTCCTAACTACATCTAATTATGGATCACTTATTAAATAACAAGTGTCCATTTACATTAAATGCTATTCAAACCAACTAGCTAACTAATCTCCTAAAATAGAGCCTAAGATACGACACATTTGGAGAGCCATATCTTGTTATAACAATATACTAATTTCTAATTGTCTCCATTAATTAATTAATCATTCTAGAATAATAATTATTAATTTAATTTCTT
>APFE031238441.1:2140-15169 GCA_000404065.3 Pinus taeda
TGCCGCAGGAGGCGCCGTAGGAGACGCCGCAGGAGGCGCCGCAAGAGACGCCGCAGAAGGTGTTCTGGGTTTAGTTTTCTGTTATTGTGGATCTGGTTATTTGGGTGACTTACTGGTACTTGATGATCATTTGATATTTATGGATCTAGTTTGAAAATTTATGAAAAGTGGTCCTTGAAAAAAAGAAGTAGGGGGTTGTAGCTCCCTTCCAGGAGAGACTGGAAAACGAGAGAGAGTTGTAGCTCTCTGCAGGTTGCAGCCTGCGTACTGGTAAAGGACTGCACCAGTACAAGACCATTGTAAAAGGAGTTTCTAATTTGAAAGAAGATAGAGACATATTGCAGCAGGTGGTTTTCACCCACATTGGGTTTCCACCTTATATCTGGTGTTCTTTGATGTGACTGTCTGTTTTTCTTGCTCATTATTTTATGGTACTGATATGCAAAAATAATTCAAAGTATAAATAAGGAAGAATTGTTAAAAGGACTAGATAACATTGATTCACCCCCCCTCTCAGTATTATTTTCAACACAAGGCTCATGAACAACTTTGGTCTTGGTGATCAAAACAAGAAATGTAGAAGATGATATTACTGATGATTGAAGAATAGTTCGAGGTTGTATTGATATGATCAGATTTGTTAGGGGTATTTATTGTGTTTTTATCTTGTGGATCCATTTTGAAAGATTGTGAAAAGTGGTCTACTATGTTTTGGTGAAGGAGATTGACACCTCAATCAAGTTGGAGCTTAGAGTTATTTGGCACTTGCAAATTTCAGAGCTTGTTTCCTCAATCAAGTTGGATCCTAGAGAAAGTTGGTGCTTGCACATTTCAGAGGTTGGTTCCTCAATTAGGTTGGAACCTCCAGTAAGTGTTTTTTTGGAAATTTCAAAGGTGGGTATATCCATCAGGTTGGAGCCTACAACAAGTTGTTTCTTGCATAAATTTGCAGGTTGGTGCCTCTAGCATATTGGTTCTTGAAATTTTATTTCATCAAAGATTGAAGAAGATAAGAAAATTTGTAATTTTCTCCTACAAGGGTTTCCACATATATCTTGTGTTCTTCTGTGTTGATGTGATGAATTATTTTATTGTTATACTTTTAGTTATGATAAATTATGCAATATTTTAGATTCGTTAGATTGGCCATTACACTAATTTAACCCCTCCCCCCTTAGTGTAATCAAAATTCCAAAAATTGGTATCAAAGAAGGTTCCTTAAGGAATAATCAATTGCTAGAAGGTAGATATAAGGAATTATTGCTAATATGAAGAATCCATCTCAAAATAATTTAAATCATATCAAGGGTTATGACTATGAATGTTTGAAACCATGAATGAAGATGAAAGAAGAGATATACTATTCATATCCATGAGTGATAAAAATAATAAAGAACAAATTGAAGTAGAAGTACACTTTGAAGGAGAACCATTAGGCTTCTTGGAAGAACTAAGACCTCTAAGGATAAAGGTAGATCAACTAGAACCATAACTGCAAGAATATAAGGATAAAGATTGTGATGCATATTATGCCATCCTTCTAAAAAATGAAATCAATGAAACTAAAACGATAAAGGAAATTATGTCAAATAGTTTAAGGAAAAGGAAGTGCAATGTGACAAATTGGAAGAGGGAATTGTTCGTTTAATAAAAGAATCAACAAAGAACTCAAATTATCTTAATTAAAAATTAAATCTCTTTAAAGGTTCTCAGCCATTACATCACATCTTTAGTCATCAAAGATCACCATTACTGAAGATAGTCCTTGGCTATGAGGAGATCTCGAAGAATAGAAAGAGTGACTCAAGCTCATCTGCAACAAAATGTAGAAATTAGACTATAGATTTAACACTTCTCATGAATTTTGAAACAAAATCAAAAGAAACAAACCTACTCTACTACTTCGCAGATACTAATTCACAATTTGGAACAAAAATCTCACACATGCAGGAAGAAATAACACACATACAACAAGTATTTTTATCCAGTGGAAGAAATTTGCTAAAAACCTCAATGCTTGCTTGCATTAATCAAATGAATAGAGATGTACTACAATTTTTTTTCTTAACTAAGCACACCCTGCAAGTACATAACCTATATCCCTGCTTACTACAAGCCTCTAACACACACTTAGTCAATTTTCTCCTCTGGTTGAGCTCATATTTCCTTTAATTTTTCCTTGAGGAATTATGCCCCTATTGTTTAGTAATTTCCACAAAATGAATTTCATGATTCGTTAGGTTGATCATCTGACTGCATGCAACAACTGTACACTCAATACTAGTCTACAACTGATGTTACAGTGCCTTGGAATCTGGGCCTCAACTGGGTAACTCAAATTATCTACATGCACTAGCTATTTTGGGCTAATTTATCAGTCAATTGGATGATCACTAAGTATGACTAAAGTCCCACTGCTTAAGTGACCTTCCACCAGTTCCTCCAAAAGTTGGAACTAGTTTAACTTAAAACAACCATAGATAATTGACCTTGATTGCTACAAATTAGCAATTACACATGTTGAACTGAACTCTAACTCGTCCAAATTAAATTTACTGAGTAAAATTGGTGACACAAGCCACCTCACACAAGTTAATAGCATCCAAGTTATTTCTTGATGTGGAAATTCGATTTTCCTCAATTTAATGAAGGAAAAATCAAAATTGAGAATTTCTTGTTGCATTTTTCAACGCAGAAAAGGAAGACAAGAAGCCATTAGCTATATTGATGCACAAAACAAGACTAAGAAAAAATAAATCCATGAATCATCATTCAAAAGAACAAGGCCTAATCATCCAGAAAAATACAAGGAATAGGAAAATCAATCAATAAGAAAAGAAGGTGGGTCAATTGAAGCTATGAATAAGTCACATTATGACAAACAGGGAAAGTAAAATACAATAAAAAATGTTATCCCTTCAACAAGAAATATTTATCTAGGTATCAAACTTTGTTTTATGGACATTGTTACTCATGCAATAACTTTGGTCATAAGGCAGTGGACTGCAGAGCTTATGGAAGAAGAAATTATTAAATAAAAGTACTTAAGAATACTAGTTATTTAAGTAAAAAATATATTAAGTATGTATGAAAATAATATTAGCAGAGGGAATTATTTTTCTCTTCTGCATAATTATATCAAACAAAACATACACAACAACTTTGTGCATATGACAACCCATGGGGGGCAACTCAACTGGTGATCACCATGTTGTGAATAATTATGTAAACTATGAGATTTGAACTTCTAATCCCCATGGGCCAAGCCAACTGTTATTACAAAAAATGGTACAATAATTTGTAGACATCAAAAGGAACTCAGAGTCAATAAGCAACATGTACAAAGGACACATTGATTTTGAGCTAAAAACATTATGAAAATAAAAAACCAAAAGGATTTCATAAATTTGACTTGAAAAATGAATCCTTGTGAGTGGTCCAAATACATTTAGTTAAACCCTCATGACTTTTTCTTCGATATTCATGAGGGTTACAAGAAGCCTGGTTAACAACTCTGGAGGCTCACTTTCTTAAAAAACAATCAAACTCTTGAGATGAAGGGCTAACCATTCGAACCTTGAGCCTCAACAATCCTTAATGGCAAGAGGATAGTAGCTCTAATCTCATTTATGAGCCAAACAACATCATTGATGAGCCAAAGGAAGAAGAGAGTGTTAAAAAATTCTATAAGTGCAAGAGCATGGAGAGCCAAAAACAAGAATTTGTGTATTTGTATGCTAAGAAACTTGCTCCAAAGAAATAATGTATACCAATGCTAAGTGAATTCCACCATTTTAGATAGTTCTCTTTGCTTCATTCAGAGAGAAAGAATTTCCAATAGAGAGCTATTGAACTCAATTTCTCAATGAAGTCTCTTCCAGTTTGTTTGAAATTCATTTGTAATTCTTCCACTACCAACAATCATTAAAGAGGATTCTTTTCCTACTCCTTTGTTGATTCGTTTTGCTTCATTAGCTTATTTCTAGTTGTTTTAGTTTATTTTTGTTTAAGTTTTTCAATTATGCATTGTTTCACTTAATTCAATGCCTTTTTAGTCCATTTTTAACCACTAACATCACTCATTAGTTATATATTTCCTTGCAGGAAGCAACCAAATACAAGGATGGTGGATTTGGGACTCATATGCTACCAAACACAACGTACAAAATGGTGACTACACTTTCTTTTATTTTTTGATCTAACTAGGCTTCCTTGTAGGAATTTTCTCACGAATTTTCCATATGGTTTTAGTCACATTATTTTCCTAAACCTTTGTAGGTCTCACTTAGACTTGTTTGTGGCCTAAAATCCTCCCTTTTTAAATTTTTTGTGTCGATCTAGCATATTTTTGTAGAGACAGTCGCATGGATCTTGTGACCGTGTAGAACATAACCTATGAGACATATAGAGAACCATAATTATCATTTTAATTTCATCTTCCTGAGTGTATTGGTAGCCTTTAGTGACCTTCATACACTAATGTAATTTTTTATAGTTCATATAGGCTTTAATTTTTCTTTACTAATTGTCATAAGTGTACTAATTTTCTTATATTTTACTATGAAATTTAGTATGTTGGGACTAGGAGTAGTATGATAAAGAACTCAAGGAGGCCCTCCCTCCCTTGCAACCTTATGGTGAACATATGGGGGAATACAAGAAGGTTCTAAACTTATTCCTACCATCTTCCTTTTAATTGGAAAATTACAAATAGCTTAAATAGGAAATAAGTAAATGACCCTAATCCGCACATATTTTCTACTTGTTTCACAAATTCAATTCCATTTTTTAGGACTAGGAGTTGATTTTAGTAATAAAACGAGTAGGCCATCCCTCACTTGCATCCTTGTGGAGAACGTGAGGGGGCATTTCAAAAGTTTCTCAAAGCATTAATTTTCCATCTCCATATATGCTCACATAGCATAATTAGGAAAAGGAAGTGGCCCATTATCCACACACCCTTTTCTTTTTATAAAGGGACAAAATAACATAGTTTATTTAGAGGGAATAGTAAAGGATCATCAAATATTAACATTATTTCAATTGAAACATTTTGTACATTCATGATTCACCTTGCACACACCATCACATCACGCTCTAAACTCACTTAAACTTTGTGCAAAGGGTATGCCCTTTTAAAAACTTTGTATTTAGGTTTTTTTATTTTTCATTTTGGCACACCCTAATCAAAGCAAAGAATCATCTAAAAGAAGCATTAACCTGAACCAATTAAATTCCCCATAGGGGTCAAAAAATAATTTATAGTTCAGGTTAGGACCATGGGGGCATGCATCCCATTAGTCGTTGTGGTTGTTTATATTTGAAACATATAAGTTTTTTCTTTAGGGTGTTTTTATATACTACACCATCTAGTAACAAAATTGGTTTTGAGAACAAACTTGTGAAATGGTGAGGCTTATAAGGTGGATTATCATAACCCCCCTTGTTGTCTCTCAACACTTGGTAGGAGTTGTTCAAAATTTGACAACCAGTAGCTGAGAATATATCATTTCACTGGATGTAGGTAGCTTAGTGGCCATGTTTTAGGGTATATTTCCCTATATTTGGTGGGTGTAGGAGCACTTGCACCTGCAGGTGATTTGGTTCAGGCTTCTAGAAGAATTGCCATTAATTTTGGGATATGGCCCTAGTACCCTCTCATTATAACCCTCTCCCACACCTTGGTTGGTTTTTGGCTACTGGAACCATCACTAGTACTCTCAAGATGTGGCCCTACTACCCTTCTACAAAACCTTCACAAGGCCCATTTACTGATAGAATTGAAGGACACTAAGTATTTAAGGATTTTTTATCATATGAAAATCCCATATACTTGTTTATTGAGTGTTTCAGACATTAAAGAGTTCTAAGGGGAAAATTAACCATTTATTGTTTGTTTTGTCTTATGTATGTGATACATTTGGTTTTCTAAAAAATCCCCCTCACACTATATTCCCACACACTTTCTAGAGCACCATAGGGGAACCCAAGATTTCCCACCGCTCTAGTCACCTAAAAGACCTCCCACCATTTCCGGGAGGAGTTCTTGGTCTCTCACCACATCGCTGTAGGAGAGAATGTCCAACTACCTTTCTCAGCACATCCATTCCTGGTTCAACTTTATTAGGATCTAGTTCCTCTCAAGGTACCCCTAAGACCAATCCTTGGGGTAACACCAACACTACTTGTTGGGCACTCCTATCAATGTCACACTGTAAGGCCATCCCATAATGGTGAATACTAACAAAATACCATGTGTAGCTTCATTGAACCTCTTAGACCTTTTGAAGATTACAAACTATTCTATTGCAACAATGGCCCCCTATTCCAAATAAGCTACCAACGAATATCCCCAAATTAGAAGGAAAATAGGGGGAAGATCCCACCAATCATATCATGACCTTCCATCTATGATGTCCCTCTAATAGGATTATTGAGGAATCAATTTGACTAAAACTGTTTCAAGGAACACTCATAGGCACTGATGTGAAATTGTACATTAGTGAGGTCATAGGTTCCCATCAAACCTTTGAGCCTTTAGGGAAACATTTCCTCACCTTTTCTCAACTCCCAATTTACCATGAAATAGGACTGGAACTATTATCCCACTTTCGACATACTACCTGTTAGGACCCCACTATGTATCATTTTTGCTATATATTTTGATACCACTTTATTCTTATAACCATGAATCCCATTATCATTTTCATCCACTTTTTCCCAAGGTATACAAAAACCTCTTCTTTATTATATGTTTAATCTGTTTTACATTTAATTCCACAATACTCTTATATTTTATCATTAATTGAAGTGTATCGTTGCTAACACAAGTCCAAAGATTGCAGATAAGTATATGCGGCCATTGCTAAAAGCAGACTCAGTTGCTGAAACAGCTGACTCAGTTGCTGAAACAGCCGTCAAGCACGCAAATTCCGTTGGCCGTAATTTGCGATTCTGGAAGAGCTTTTTGAAGAATAGTAGCAGCAGTACGAAGACATGATTACCTGGATCATCCTGAAGATAGCATTCTTGTTGTCTCTGTTGTAACAGTATCTTTTTATGAAGAACCGAATAGTCCTGTTTTGGGAAAAAGAACAGATTTGAGATAATATGGATTCGCTCTCATGTAAATTGTAAATGATGTCTCCTCTTTAAAAAGAGGAGACATCATCATTAGAAGGGGTCGGTTGTTGTAAGCTAAGAGAAGGACATTGTGTGAGAACTGGAGCTAGTCTCCGTCTGTAATATATCAGTTACTTTGACAGATGAATAAATTCTTCTTTTGAGCGTTCCAATTTAGTTCTTTCCCCCGGGGAATCTTGTGAGAGGGAAAGGGCCCGCCTTCCTCACAAGATTCACCCTTGATTCCTGTAAATTGTTTAACTCTTTGTGTGTCTTGCATTTTACTTTAATTCTGTTGTTGGACACTAGTTACACAGCTTAGTAATACTATGTTTCTTTAGCACTGCATGTATTGAAAGCATTCACTCTGAAGTTGAGAAACCTGTTTCTATTGATTGTATGAATGAATGATGTCGGGAAGCAGGTGCTGAAGATTCCTGTATAAAGGAATAGGGTCCTGCCCCCATTAATTATCTTCCTTTGTCTGCAGTGTGATTAGAAGCAAGAGAACAAGTGCTGAAGGTTCCTGTTCATGGGAATAGGGTCTTTCTCTCTTGAAGTTACCTTTCTTACAGTGTGATTAAGTGTCAAGCATCAGGTGCTGAAGTTCCTCACTAAGGAATAGGGTCCTGTTCCTGCTGTGGTTGATTGATTTATTTCTTTGCAGATTGATCTTCCTTTGCTTGGGTTGTAACTGCAGTAGAGAAATTATTTCTGCTATAACTAAATTAACTTCATATTTGATTAAGTAGAGTGTGAATCAGTAGATTGGTGAGATTAATAATTGTGTGTTCTTCTTTTACTACAACCTTGTTTCTGCTTTTGAAATTGAGCATATCCAGTGCATGATTATCTTTGAAATAAAAAGACTTCCTCGAGTTGACAATTTATGTGGAGCTTGAATTGTGAAAGCAATTAAAGCGACCAACACCTGCATTAGCAATTGATATGTTTAAATTTTTGCGACGGGCTCTCACTATATACTCCACACCATCCTTGAACAAGTGATACTTGTTTTCATGGCTGTAAAAGACTACTTTCCAGTCATACAAATATGGACTACCCAACAGCACATGTGAAATATCAAGCGGTACCACATCTAACTCTACTTTGTCAACAAAATTTGCAGTGATTACAAACTTAAACAAGAATTTTCTTGTAACTTGTAAACTAGTGTGTCTTGTTATCCATCCCAAAGGGTATGGTTTATGGTGAGGTACAGTTTCAAGATTCAATCGGTTGACTAAATCTCTAGAGGTTAAATTCGCTTGTGACCCACTATCAAAGAATGTGTCAATCTTGGTGTGTTTAGATATGACCCTAACATGAAATAACTCAATTTGCCTCTTTTCATCTGGAGTAGTAGTAGTGTTACATTTTTGTGAACTAGTGCTTACAATATCCTGTTTTCCTTCCATTCCCATGATAGTGATTTTGTTTTCATCACCTAATTCAAAACCTAAATCTTCTTGAGTGATAATAGTGGTTTTTTGTTTCCATGTATTGTTGAACTTATTTGGTCTCATTTCTAGATGGAGTTTCCAACAATGATCCTCATTATGTCCCTCTTTTGAACAATGTTTACACATAACTTTCTCCCCTTATTTCTTCACACTTGCATTTTTCTTCCCTTTCCATTTTCCTCCTTTCTCTTTCTCCTTACCCTTAAGTGGATTTTTATTACTACTCACTTCATAAGTGTTATTTCCTCTAGATTCAAGATGCGTGGCTTTCACACATACTTCATCCAAATTAGTTGGATTGAACATAAGAATAGTGTGTTTAAGATAGGAATGTAAACACCCAATATATTTCAGCAGTGTATCTTGGGAATTCAAATTCACTCCTAATAACAAAGCCCTTTTCCTAAACTCATGTGTATAATTTTGGGTTGTTTGTAGAAATTCCCACCTATAGATCACCTAATAATGCAATAGACTAAAGCAAAATACTTGATCTACTTCTACAACCGATTTAGCTGAAGCTTAAGCGAACATGAGAAACATCAATAGGAACACATATAACTGATATGGAGAAATCAATCACACATAACACAGAAGATATAACCAGGGGAAAGCCTCAGCCTATAAACCCAACTCTATATTATCATACAAGTGGAAATACAGCCAGTATTACAAAAAGAATCAGCTCAAAAGCTATTGTGCTCTCTCTGCAATACCTCTATTGCTCATAGATAGTCAAAGGCCTCTCTCAAACCTCCTGATTTTCCCTCCAAGCCTCCTATTTCTTTGCGCAATTTTGATTGGGGTCCAGTGCAGCCACTTGTGTGAATTGGCCTCTTCATACACTCACTAACCTCTAATCCAACTATGGAGTCGTGAAGGAGATAAATCCTTCTACATCGATGAGTTTCCTTTATAGCAAAAATCCATCCAACTGATAGTACATTGTCCCTCCTCTAATCTCAACTGGGTCTCTGTCTGAACTAACATGCATGAGTTATTCATGAGAGAATATTAAGTTATCTGAAGTGCAACAGTTATATGCAAGCATGCATTAACTAACTGAACTCACATTAATTTAAACAAACTGTTTAAATAAATCTAACTAGACTTGACTCAATTAACTGAGCCAACTAATTACAACTCAAATTAGAACTCATCCTTATCTCTTTAACTGATGGATAAATTCCTCAATTACTAGAGAAACTGTTGGATGTCCTCACATAGACTTCATGTTTGATTTTTCACAACTAATTAAGTCATGGTGAATTAATTAATTTATTTTCAAACAACTATTAAGCTCAAATTCGAATTTTATTTCATATTTTAGTCCAAGGACTGGCTAAAATTGCAATCCATCCGGAACTGCTAAAAATAGAAATTATTTTTGTAGAAATTTCATTTTTCATTCCCTGTTGCTCAATCCAGCACTGGTACACAAAATACTATTTATAGCAAGGCTATTTTTATCACTTCTATTTTTAGCATTTCCTATTGCCATTTTCAACACTCCCGATCACAAGAAAGGCATTCAACTCAAACCTGATCATGTACCTTTGGAATGTTTTGCATGCAACACTTCTACCAAGTGTGGTTGCTCCAGCAACTCTAGAAACAAAAAAACTCCCAACTGACCTCTCCATTGGGCTAAAAACATACTCTGATGTTAAAGCTCTACCTATTGCTGAAAAGTGCTTCCTCTCTAACCTTTGAGCTGCTACAACACTCCATGCATCTCGAACCATTTCACACCTTACTGTGCCATCCTGCACTGGTGCAACACTCTTGTGCCTCTCGCATTGTTGCAGCCTGCTAGCTCTACACAGTCCTGGAACTCCTGCACCGTAGCTCTCTCTGCCACTCCATCCACATTTGTATCTACCCACTAAGGCAATCCTGCTACTCCTCATCAAAGCTCCTGTAGCAAAGTCGAATCAAAGAGGCTAGGTACCTCAAGGATCCTGACCCTATTCCAGCCTTCTTGGGACGATCACTCCACATCGCCCCACCTCCTACCTGGAGGTATGGAAGCATGTGATCCCTCTACCCACCTGGCTTGAAATTTTCCCCTACTGGAGGTCTCTGCATGAGTGGATGGCTCCACTCTATCTTCTCTCGGCTTCCCCAGTTGTGGTTGCTCCAAAATCTCCTGAAGCTGCTTCACCAACTATGGCTCCTCCACAATTCCCTGAGACTTCATTTGGTGCTGCATGTTGAGAGGTAATGTACTCTCTCTCTCAACCACCAAGTCTCCATCAATTTCCTTGCTCCTAAAGGCTTTGCATGCATCTTTTACCTCAAGTGCATACAGGTTCTTGGCTAGCACACCAATCTGTTTCATCTTTCCCATCATCACGAAATTTCCTGGAAAAAGAGCTGATTTTAAATCAACGATATCTCCCTCATCCGAACTCTGATTCAGTCGAATTTTTTTTTTAATTTGGGTATTTTTCCGCAAGGCATCTAGATCTTCTATTTGTCTCTGAATATTTTTTACAAAATTTTCCATATCTTCTCTGAAAACTCGCGGCCCAAAACTCAAAACTTCGAAATCTCCTCTAGTATATTGTTCTCCACTTTAATCACCTTTTCTTTGATACCATGTAGAAATTTCCACCTTTAGATCACCTGATAATGCAATAAACTGAAGAAAAATACTTGATCTACTTCTACAAACAATTTAGTGGAAGCTTAATCGAACATGAGCAACATCAATAAGAACACATATAACTGATATGGAGAAATTGATCACACATAACACAGAAGATATAACCAGGGGAAAGCGTCAGCCTAAAACCCCAACTCTGTATTATCATACAAGTAGAAATATAGCTAGTATTACAAAAGGAATCAGCTCAAAATCTATCCTTCTCTCTCCATAATACCTCTATTGCTCATAGACAGTCAAAGGCCTCTCTCAAACCTCCTGATCTGCCCTCCAAGCCTCCTATTTCTTTGTGCAATTTTGATTGGGGTCCAGTGCAGCCACTCGTGTGAATTGGCCTCTTCACACACTCACTAACCTCTGATCCAACTACAAAGTCCTGAATGAGATAAATCCTTCTACATGGATGACTTTCCTTTATAGGAAAAATCCATCCAACTAATAGTACATTGTCCCTCCTCTGATCTCAACTGAGTCTCTATCTAAACTAACATGCATGAGTTATTCATGAGAGAATATTCATTTATCTAAAGTGCAGCAATTATATGCAAGCATGCATTAACTAACTGAACTCACATTAATTTAAAAAAACTATTTAAATCAATCTAACTGGACTTGACTCAGTTAACTGAGCCAACTAATTACAACTCAAATTAGAACTCATCCTTATCTCTTTAACTGATGGATAAATTCCTCAATTAATGGAGAAATTGTTCGATGTCCTCACATAGACTTCATGTTTGATTTTTCACAACTAATTAACTCATGGTGAATTAATTAATTTATTTTCAAACAATTGTGAAGTTCAAATTCGAATTTTACTTCTTACTTTAGTCCAGGGACTGACTAAAATTGGAATCCATCCTGAACTGCTAAAAATAACAATTCTATTTTTAGCACTTCCATTTTTCATTCCTTGTTGTGTAGGTTTTAACCCCGTATAGAAATTACCTGCATACGAATTCTAAATCACAGGAAAAAATAAAAATGCGAGAGCATAACACATAAAACACATATACACAGAGATTTCCCACTGGATCTCAAAACCGAGACTACCAGCTTGATTTTTCATTATATTCCTTTCAATGTTACAATACATATTTATACATGCCGAAGCATCCAATACCATGGACCGAAAACCATCGAGTCCAAAACTGTGGACCGAAAACCATAGGTAGGTTCGCCCAACCTAATATAGGGTCCAAAAAAAATTTTCTCGGGGCGCTGCCCCGAACCCCGTAGAGGGGGGCTACCCACCCTCCTCAAACCCCCCGCACAAGGGGGGCTGCCGCCCCCCCTGTGACCCCCCCGCTGCACAATCGGCGTGGCGAAGGGGGGGCTCCGCCCCCCCTCTAACCCCTCGGTTCACTACGTAGGTTAGTCGTGGAAAGAATATAACACAACCCAACATTTCTCACTTTCGGCGATAGGTTTACATCAGTGGCCTTCGACCGGAAGATTTTGCATGGTTTTTGACGCCAAGTCCCTTTTTCACACCACGCGAATTATACTATAGTACCTTGAGGATCTTTGACATTATTGGTGACTCCTTTCGCGCCTGTTAACAGCTTACATCATTGGATGGTAATCAGGCAATGTCTTTCCATGTTCGACTCCAGAACATTTTTCACATGGATCGACTTGTACTCCGAGTGAAGATGGAATGAGTTTTGAAGACCCCGGATCTAGTTTCATCCATCCGGGTTGTGATATATTTAGGAATATAAAGACATCAAATGTACATCATTGTCGAACAGATGATCATCCAAATCAAAGGAT
>APFE031238443.1:0-10175 GCA_000404065.3 Pinus taeda
AATACATTAATATCTATTTTGTATTAATATTAAACATCAATATCTCTTTAAATGTTAATTATTATTATTATTATTATTATTATTATTATTAAATATAGATATTAATTTTAAACATACAAATATATGTAAAAATATATTTTGCATCTATCCATTGATGTGAATATGTTTTTATGTAAATATTTTTGTTAAACAGTGAACTTAATAGCTTTAGTTTTATTTGGGTTCATTGATGTTAGGATTAAAATATTTGGTAATTTTATATCATTTGGTTCATGTAGCATTGTGTTAATTTGTAACATTAGGTTTTGAAGTTTGGGGTTTTTAACCTTAGAAAAATTGGTTTAATGTTAATATTTATATTCAAAATGAAAAATTGATATTGATATTATAAATATATTTGTAGAAACATTATAACATCAATAACAAACATAGACCTTATAGATTTATTAACATGAATAATCTTGGATTATAGAGATTAGGTTTAAAAATTTGTGGAATTTTTTTGGGTGTTGTAATAATGTTATCATCGCTCATTGATTTTATACAATCTGAAGTTTTTCCGTTTGTGTAGATGGTAAATTATATATGTATGCTAATTTTAATTTTATTCAACATTAAATTTTTTTGTTGATATCAAGTGTGTTTTTCTTTTTTCTGTTAGGTGATTTCATTGTTTGACCATGGATCCAACTATTTGGAGGTGTCTTCCATTAGAAATGCTTGAAATTGTCTTCCTCTATCTCTCTTTATCGGTTGTGATAAAGTTTAACACTCTTTGTAAGAAAGGGAAGAATGTTTCGCAAAACCCTTCTTTCCTATTATGTTGCAAGGATGTAGCTACTAAAAAATTTGGATTTATGGTTCCTTTCCTCAATGGTTAAGACCATTATTTTCTTGCTGAATACCTTAATAAGAATTGGCACATATCTCATTTTCATTTGCGATTCATATATTCAAGATACAAAGTAGAGTCTAATGTTGGACCAATGGAGGTTTTATCCTTACCAGCATAATTCTCCCATACACACAACTATTTTGTAATGAATCCATTTACAAAGGCCTTTAAAAAAATAGGGCCAATACGAATTGGAGACTGATGATTCTTTTCATTATTGGAAAATGTAAGTAGCAAAAAATATCACTGGGTTGTTCTAAAACATATGTATGACAAAGTGTAGTCTAAATTTTATGTTTGCAGTAGTCTTGATAGGGTATGTCAAAGTGTTCATGTTCCATTTGGTGGCACTTCATCCCCTAAGAATGGAGTGTTTTATAAAAATAAATTGTTTTGGCTCTATCTCGACAAGGAGTATGACTATTATCCTCGTATGGGTATACAATCTACTAGTTTGGTGTAATAAAAAATGAATGGGGTTTTTCATTTGTTCCAATCACTAACATAATCATATGCCATTAGAGATATACATGGATCAATTGATATTCCTTGTCAATGATGGCTCCACTTCTATATGGTCAATTCAAGAATTAGATCATTTCCAATTTCGTAAATGTGCATTGAACGAAGAATTGACTACTTTGAGGATGATTGGGGTTTCAGATGGAAATTGTTGGAAGAAATTTCTACAGATATAAATAGCAAATAAAAAAATTGATGTGATGTTTAAATTTAATATGTCAGTATATTCGAGTCCTTGCCACAATATCAATGGATGGAATTTACACCACTAGCTTACTTGCATATCTAAATCACATGATTAAACCTTATTTAAATTAATTATTTACAGAGCTTGATTAAAAATTTACCATGCCATTTGTGAATTGTCCCCTATAAGGATTAGTGAGAATGGGAAGACTACAAAATGTTACACTTGTCATAGTAGTGGAAAGGTGTATTTCGGAAAAAGATGATTATCCATTTCAGAACATTGATAACGTATGTCCAATTCCAGATAACCTGTGTCCATCAGTTTCATTAACCTGTCTATCAATTTTACCCTTTCATGTTCTTAAGAAAATTTTTATTCAAATAAATTCATTTTTTCATTCAGGGTTTATAGCTTTAAAATTTAAAAATGCAGTACTGTGCAAAATTTGTAAAACATTGTAATAAATGTGAAAAAAATGTAATATTCTAATTTTTATTGGACTAATTATAATTTAGCATTTTGAAAGTTATATAATGTAGTTATACTTCTTAATTTGATTGTTATTAGTTATACAACATTTCCATTTCACAAATAAATACGTGAAAAATGATAATGTATTGCAATATAAATTATATTGATAATATATGGTTTTTTATTTTAATTTTTATATTTATAATTATTTGTTGAGATTAATTAAGGTGTTATTCTTAGCTTGTAATATTTAAATTTATTTTATGACTTTGAATTCTATATATAAATGTGGAATATAGTATTAATGTTTTCAATATTAAGATTACTTTAACATTAATATATAAAGGAACTCGTTGTTTTATTTTACCTATTTTAAATACTAATATTTATTGTGCCTATTATGGTTCATTTGCAACGTTTTTCACGCTAACTGGAGGAATATATGGAAATGTGGAGGACCAAGAGAAAGGTTTATTCGCTCAGCCTTTCAAATTGTCATTAAATATTTATTGTTATTCATCACCATGTCATTGAATATTATGTTTTATGCTTTATTACTCTGCACTCCATGTAGGATTGTAACGTGGAGGAATAAGAGCAAGATTTCTTGGCTGAGCATTTCATATTGTCATTAAATATTTATTGTACCTATTATTCATCACCACTCCATCTATTATAAGGAAACAAGTTCTCCCTGGATCCATGCATTTCTTAGTGCTTGGGTTGTTGCAATTGTTGAAGTGAAGCAATATCCAGTTAAAATTTGTTCGAAGGATTACTGGAACAATTTGAAGGGGCTTCTCACCACTTCTATCTACTAAGAAAGGTGCACAATCTTTCAAAGTCTTCCTTTTCTTGACCTAGGGTGACCACTAGGGTTGTATACAATAGTTTTTAGTCTTTTAGTTAGAAATGTGATGCTTATAGACATAGTCTTAGAGAAAAAATAATTATTTTTTATAGGCTTGTAGTCAGAAATTTTTTGCTTATAGACATAGTCTTAGAGAAAAAATAATTATTTTTCCTACTATTCTTCTCGGTTGAAATTGTAATGGTAGGAGTAAGAAGTAAAATTCCTTTCTCAGGAGATTTCTTGAATATATGTATTGATTGCCTTTGTTGGCATAGCCATTAGAGTATTTCAGTGTAAAAAAAATGACTTGTTAATATCTCTTATTCTTCCCCCCTTGAGAACCCCCCACAACAGGTTGGATTGGACCAGGGGTGGATTGGACCAGGGTTGGACTAGGGTTGTCAGGGACTTGCGCTCCACCCTACGGTGATTAGCTAGGCATCATTTGCCTAGTTTCTAGACTATTCTTGGACTAGCATGAGTTGATAGTCTGAGGTTTAACCATTGCCTCTTAACCAATGCACACACAAACCATACCCTTCAATACTTTTGTGCATACTTTAAGCTTTCAACATTAAATCCAGATCAACTGTTTCTGAGGTTCTTTATCTTTCCTCTGGCACCCATAATAGGAAATACGTTTTTTTACTTTTAAAAAAAACGTCCAAGATATTTCCTATCATAATAAACATTGTTTAGCTCTTTCATTTTACTGTTAGAAAAACTAGATTATCTCATTGCTATAACTTAAATGAGTTTTCTTCTTTGTTTTGTACCAACCTTACTATCTCAACAATTTCCATTCCTTATTACTACACAAAAGACTTCTGTAAAGAATTAAATTCCCTCTCTTCTTATGACACAAAGATTTACTTTAACATAATAACAATCCTTTTTCGTTATAATGTACATTCTTCTATAAAGAAACCATAAAAGGAGTTAAACATCACACAAGTACTTATGTGTCTTATCTAGTCTCCCACAAAGATTAATGGGGAAGGACAATACCATGAGACTGGAAATCAGATCTAATTTTCTCCCAAGATTTCTCCCAAAATTTTTCTCCTTTGTACAATTTAGAAATACAATTTCTCCTTTGTACAATTTAGAAATACAATTTTAATTTAGCTCCTCTATACTCAAGGATCTTTTTTCAAAAGGTTCCACTAGCTCTATATCCAAGGTTCCACTGGCTCGGTGACCTGCTCAAAAACCTGTTAGCCTTAGCCTCTTAAAGTCTCGCCAACTTTCACGACTTCTTATCCAAGGTATACCCAAATATTATTTTCTCTCTATCCTCCAGCCACCATCCACTCGTGGACATTTTCCAAATGAAATGGGGTTTTCTTTCTCCGGAATTAAAAATTTATTGTTAATTTTTCCTTTATTTTTATTTTTGGTTCACTTAATCTCGTTCCATTATATATCGTTGCTGCTCTCAACAATGAGCTCAACATAATATATATTAATGCTGATATTAACGTTGCATTATATCCCATGCTCAATTTTATTGCCATATCAATGAATGCTCTCCAAAGTTGTTTATACCACTGTACACTGCTCTCCAATGTTGTTTATCAAACCCTACACTTTTCTCCATTATTGATATATACATTATTATATACAATATGGTGCTCCAATACATATATAAAATAATGTTGCTCCATATAAAAAATAATATTACTCCATTAAATGTTTTGCGTATATCATGTTAGGGCACAAAACCCTAATTTATAAAAGTAGAAGTAATATCTCCCTCATTCCATTTCATACGCAATCCATGTCCTGAACGTTGCACACCATTGAAAGGTTCCACCACAAAAAATGCAATGGCATAATAAAAGTTTCAAAATATAAATAATTAGCGCTAATATATATGAAGAATGTTGTATTCACATTATATTGCATTGTAACGTGGTTGGAAGAGCGAATTGCATTGTAATGCAACTCAACTCAATTCAAAACATTGCATTGTATTGAGTATATAACTGTATAATGTTGTTCGAAGTCAATTCAACCCATTGTAGAAAATTGTACTGCAAATATCATTGTCCTCAACGCACTCCAACGCGGCCATTAGAATGAAACCACCATTAGGTGAAAGCTTCCCATTAACTATTGAATATTATCCATTGATTAATGCATTATGAAAGCAATATATATCAACACCGCTCTCTGATGGCCTCCCACCGATTCTAATACACCTGTTGTTGACAAGACTTGGCGTCCGGAACAAATTTATGGTTGACTTAAATTATTGGTACGTTATCTCGGTAATCAATTTAGGGTTTTTACTGGGCCCGTCGGTTAACGCTCCACACTTGCCGGTTCTCGTGCCTTTTGTCAACTGTTGCCCTGTTCATTTCTCATTTGCACTCCTCCGCTGCGCCGAAAGGCTTGCTTTGTGACTGTGGAGAAACCTTTGTCCTTCGTTGTTCTGGTTTCAACTGTTGTTTGTATGGGTCTCGTTGGTCCACTACTGCTATGGAGGTGAGACTTCGATGGCCTGTAAAGGCACCTTTTTTCTCAGAACGATGATAATCTTGTTCACTGTGTATTGATTGGTTTTTCCTATGCACACACTGTTTCTATTCGTCTGGTTGATGAATTTGATTTCATGACAGGTCTTCCTCCAGCTTCCGCGCTTCGACCTGGTTTCAAAGGTAAATTTTTGTTCCCTGTGGACTGTTTCAACCCTTATCGCTCCAACCCTAACTCCTTTCACTACTATTCTTTAGGACATGGTGGTCGTTTTCAGTTTCTCGACCCCGTCTCCTTGGCCACAGGTGAGATTCTGCGCCTAATATTTATCTGGTTATGATTTTCACTGATTATTGGTATATGTGTATGGTGCTAATCCTGCTCTCGTTCCGTTGCAGGTAATTTCATGTGGTCGGCTCCGTGGTTCGTTGTGCTCCACGCTCCCTGTCGAATCCTCTGGCTCTTCACCTTACGGGTAGTGCCTCCCCATTTAGTTGTCTGTAATTCATTTGTAGTTCTGAGTGTATTTGTGGGTAGTCCGTCTTCTGAGTGGAAAAATAAATGGTTCTGTCAAGCTGTGTAACCCTCCTTCGGTTCCAATCGTTGGTCTCGGCCCTTGCTTCTGTAATATGGTCACTTAGTTTGTTTTTGTTACAACCCTTGATGGGTATTCAGCGGTTTCGAGCACTTGTTCTGTAAGTCGATGCTGGTTATTTAGTGAGAGGGTTGCTCGTTAATTCGAGCCCTCGTCGTGTAGCTTTTACGGTTCAGTTATTAGAAACCCTCGGTTTTATTCGACCCCTGTCTGCCGGTTCTCGTGGTGACTTCTTACTGTATTTATTTTGGTTCTTGGTTGTAACAAATATTTTCCCGAAACTTTGTTTCGAGACTCTATTCCTTTAATGAAATGGTTGTTCGAAAGAAATGGGAAATGCCTATACTGTATGTGCTTTATTACAATAGATTTATGAAATGATTCAGATACATATTTGTCACATTCTGCATTTGCTCTGTTCTTAAATATGCTATGAGGGTTTGTTTTTCAGTTTACCTGAAAGTTTACTTATATGCCGAATTCTCGTTCGCTTCTGTCTGGAAATGTTAATTATATAACTGTGCTCTGTTCTTTTCGTAAATTTCGTTCCGCCTGAAGATTGTCTGCACTCACAGTTTCTCGTTATCCCGTCTGTAGGTGACAACTCTATCTCTATGTTGCTCTGCTCTTTACGTTACTTCTCTGTCTTGTTGTTCCAACCAATTTGTTACACAGAAAACTATATTATGATGCCTGAAAATTCACTATGCAGTGGTGATATAATTGTGAAATAGAATAAAATATTTATTTGAAAAAAAAAATGACTGTCTCTGTTTTTTTCTTCTATCTGAGGAATCATTTACAATGCTTCTCTGTTTTCTTTTATTCCCCTTAGGCATAACTGTTCCTTACTCCAGTAGAACTGCACCAACATAATTGATAACTTCCCAGCAACTTGTAACTGTTTTTAACAAATACATTTCATAAAGACACTAACTAATTAACAACCTACTTTCTGATGCTAATTCCTAATTAAAAATAACAGTTCACAGTTTTTAATTTACCTGGTCCTATCGACCTTCTGGAAAATAAAACAAGTAAATAAAATAAAACAACTGAAAAGTTTTGACACCTGTCCAACTATGCATATGTGACTGTGTGTTCTGGTCTCTCCATGAGATTGTCAACCACCTTCTGTCTCCTCAGAGCTGGATGCTCCTGCATCAGGCTCCCGGGGTTGCAAAAAGTCATGGCTCCGTTCCATGAGGTCGTCGACAGAATAGCCTGCTTTCTGTATTTGCATTGCGTTAAGCCACGAACTGTCCTCTATTGGACGGTTCTTCCATTTCACTAGATACCGCAAATACTCCTTCCTGCGTGTGCGCTTAGCTACCTGTGTGTCCAAAATCCCTTCGATCTCAACGGGTGGTGCCATCGGCATCTGTCTCGTCCACGAATCTCCTTCACATTTGGTGTCCCGCGGTGGCTCTGTTGCTGCATTCTCTGCTGAACTTGTGACATAAGGAAACAGATCTGCCACGTTAAAAATAGGGGAAATACCAATCCCTGGTGGCAACTGTAATTCATAGGCATTCGCAGAAAATTTGCGAATGATCTTGCAGGGCCCGATTTTCTTGAATTTCAGCTTGTTGTACTCTCGTTTTGGAAACCGTTCCTTACGTAAGTATGCAAGGACTTCATCCCCTACGTTGAACTGAACTTCCTGACGCTTTGTATCAGCTCGCTGTTTATACCTCTAACTGCTGTCTTGTAATTTCATTTTAACCTGTTCATGCAAATTGCTCATAGCTTGGGCGAAATCTTCGCCATCAACGCTTCGTTTTTCAAGTTTCCCCAAATCTCGTAACTCATGCACTCCTCGCGGATGCATGCCATACAAAATCTAGAACAAACTGTATCCTGTGCTGCAGTTAGGGGAATCGTTGTATGCGAATTCTGCCTGTGCAAGTACACGGTCCCAAGTCCGGGAATTTTCACCTGTTAGACTTCGAAGTAAATTTCCCAGACTTCGGTTTACTACCTCCGTCTGTCCATCCGTCTATGGGTGATAAGCGGAGCTGAACTATAGCTGGGTATTCAAGTTTTTCCACAGAGTTCTCCAAAAATGACCAGTGAACTTTACATCTCTGTCAGAGATAATGGATCGTGGAAGTCCATGCAACCGCACAATCTCTGTGAAGAAAAGATGTGCTATGTAAGTAGCATCGCTGGTTTTCCTGCATGGTACAAAGTGCGCCATCTTTGAAAATCGGTCTACCACAACCATTACTAAATCAAAGCCTCGTTGTGTCTTCGGCAAACCCAGTACAAAATCCATACTAACTGAATCCCATGGTCAACTAGGAATGGGCAATGGCATATAAAGTCCAGTGTTCTGACTGTGACCTTTTGCCAATTGACAAATTTTGCATCTAGTCACGTACCTCTACACATCCCGCTGCAACTTAGGCCAAAAATAAAAATGCTGTACCTGAGCAATCGTTTTGTCAATACCGAAATGTCCTGTCAGGCCTCCACTGTGTTTTTCCTGTATAATGTTTTCCCGCATAGAACAGTTGGGAATACACAACTGCCCTCCTTTAAACAGCAATCCTTCCTGTAGATTATAGTCTAACCACATGCTATTATTTCGTAACAGCGGGTTTTGGCAAGCCTCATAGGCCTCCATAAACTCGGTGTCAGTTGGATACAGCTCTTTTAAATGTTCAAAGCCTAAAATCTGCATCGTGCTTTCCTGTAGAAGCAACGTTCTCCTACTAAGTGCATCTGCTACCTTATTTGATTGCCCGCTAATGTGCTTTAGTACAAATGTAAAACTTTGCAAGTACTCAACCCAAGCTGCATGCTTATGGTTCAATTTGTGCTGCTGCATAATGTATTGTAACGCAGAATTATCAGAGAATAAAACAAATTCGTTACCTAACAGATAATGTCGCCAATGTTTCAAAGCTTGCACAATGGCGTAAAACTCCTTGTCGTAGGTTGAGTATTTCTGTCTGCTCTCATTTAGCTTTTCACTGAAATAAGCAACCAGTCTGTCCTCCTGGCTAAGGACTGCCCCAATGGCTGTACCACTGGCGTCGCAACGAACTTGAAAAAGTTTGTTGAAATCAGGCAGTCTTAACACTGGTCTTTCAGTAATCTTCTTTTTCAAGATCTGAAAACTATGTTCTGCTGCGTCAATCCAGTGAAATGGATGATTTATTTTCTTGATCGTCTCCAACATTGGTGCGCAAATCTCGCCGAAATTTCTGATAAACTTCCTGTAAAAACTGGCTAGTCCATGGAAACTTCAAACTTCGAATAAACTTTTCAGAGAAGGCCAGCTAACTATAGCTGTCACCTTTTGTGGGTCCATTTTTAGTTCATTTTCTGCGATGACAAAGCCCAGATATACTAGTTCTCGCTGTAAAAAGGTACACGTCTTCAGATTAATTAACAGCTTGTTCTGTTGTAACTTCTTCAACACACTCTGTAAATGTCTGAAATGTTCCTCTTTAGTCTTACTAAAAATCAGAATATAATCCAGGTAGACTATTACGAACTTACCATTAAATTCCTTCAGCACTTCATTCATCAGACGCATGAACGTGCTGGGAGCGTTGCTCAAGCCAAATGGCATCACCAGCCACTCATATAAGCCTTCGTTCGTCTTGAAAGCGGTCTTCCATTCATCTCCTTCCCGAATCCGGATCTGGTGATATCCATTCTTCAAGTCAATCTTCGAAAAATAAGTTGCTCCACTCAAACAATCCATCATATCGTCCATCCTAGGTAAGGGAAACCTGTACCTAACAGTAATTTTGTTAATAGCCCTGGAATCCGTACACATTCTCCACTCTCCTCCTTTCTTTGGAGCCAAAACAATTGGTACTACACATGGGCTCATGCTCTCCTGAATCAAACCTTTGTCCAACAACTCCTGGACCTTTTTCCTAATTTCTTCATGGTCCTTGGGACTCATGCAGTAAGCTGCTTTATTTGGCAAGCTTGCCCCTGGTATAAAGTCAATGCAGTGACTAATACCTCTCCTTGGTGGAAACTCATCTGGAAGATCATCCACCACAATGTCTCCAAAATCCTACAACAACCTCTGAACTTCTTCTGGCAAATCTGAAATTTGTGTGTGGAGTACCACTGCCTTTGGTCTCCTTATGACAGCAAAATTTATTTCGCTGTCCACAATCTGTCTTATAAACTCTTTTCC
>APFE031238443.1:11935-30571 GCA_000404065.3 Pinus taeda
CTTCCACTTGTTCCATTTGTTCCAACTCAAGAAACTAGCTCTGATACCACTTATGATGGCCTCCCGCCGATTCTAATACACCTGTTGTTGACAAGACTTGGCATCCGGCACGAATTTATGGTTGACTTAAATTATTGGTACGTTATCTCGGTAATCGATTTAGGGTTTTTACTGGGCCCGTCGGTTAATGCTCCACACCTGCCGGTTCTCGTGCCTTTTGTCAACTGTTGCCCTGTTCATTTGTCATTTGCACCCCTCCGCTGCACTGAAAGGCTTGCTCTGTGACTGTGGAGAAGCCTTCGCCCTTCGTTGTTCTGGTTTCAACTGTTGTTTATATGGGTCTCGCTGGTCCACTACTGCTATGTAGGTGAGACTTCGATGGCCTGTAAAGGCACCTTTTCTCTCTGCATGATGGTAATCTTGTTCACTGTGTATTGACTGGTTTTTCCTATGCACACACTGTTTCTATTCGTCTGGTTGATGAATTTGCTTTCGTGACAGGTCTTCCTCCGAGCTTCCGCGCTTCGACCTGGTTGCAAAGGTAAATTTTTGTTCTCTGTTGGACTGTTTCAACCCTTATTGCTCCAACCCTAACGCCTTCCGCTACTGTTCTTTAGGACATGGTGGTCGTTCTCAGTTTCTCGACCCCGTCTCCTTGGCCACAGGTGAGGTTCTGCGCCTAATCTTTATCTGGTTATGATTTTCGCTGATTATTTGTATCTGTGTATGGTGCTAATCCTGCACTCCTTCCGTTGCAGGTAATTTCATGTGGTCAGCTCCGTGGTTTGTTGTGCTCCACGCTCCCTGTCAAATCCTCTGGCTCATCACCTTACGGGTAGTGCCTCCCCATTTAGTTGTCTGTAATTTATTTGTAGTTCTGAGTGTATTTGTGGGTAGTCCGTCTTCTGAGTGGAAAAAGAAATGGTTCTGTCAAGCTGTGTAACCCTCCTTCGCTTCCAATCGTTGGTCTCGGCCCTTACTTCTGTAATATGGTCACTTAGTTTGTTTTTGTTAAAACCCTTGATGGGTATTCAACGGTTTCGAGCACTTGTTCTATAAGTCGATGCTGGTTATTTAGTGAGAGGGTTGCTCGTTGATTCGAGCCCTCGCCCTGTAGCTTTTACGGTTCAGTTATTAGAAACCCTCGGTTTTATTCGACCCCTGTCTGCCGGTTCTAGTGGTGACTTCTTACTGTATTTATTTTGGTTCTTGGTTGTAACAAATATTTGCCTGAAACTTTGTTTCGAGACTCTGTTCCTTTAATGAAATGGTTATTCGAAAGAAATGGGAAATGCCTATACTGTATGTGCTTTATTACAATAGATTTATGAAATGATTCATATACATATTTGTCACATTCTGCATTTGCTCTGTTCTTAAATATGCTATGAGGATTTGTTTTTCGGTTTACCTGAAAGTTTACTTATATGCCGAATTCTCGTTCGCTTCTGTCTGGAAATGTTAATTATATAACTGTGCTCTGTTCTTTTCATAAATTTCGTTCTGCCTAAAGATTGTCTGCACTCGCAGTTTCTCGTTATCCTGTCTGTAGATGACAGTTGTATCTCTATGCTTCTCTTCTCTTTACGTTGCTTCTCTGTCTTGTTGTTCCAACCAATTTGTTACACAAAAAACTATATTATGATGCCTGAAAATTCACTATGCAGTGGTGATACAATTGTGAAATAGAATAAAATATTTATTTGAAAAAAAAAATGACTGTCTCTTTTTTTCTTCTATCTGAGGAATCGTTTACAATGCTTCTCTGTTTTCTTTTATTCCCCTGAGGCATAACTGTTCTTTACTCCAGTAGAACTGCCCCAACAGAATTGATAACTGCCCAGCAACTTGTAACTGTTTTTAACTAATACATTTCATAAAGACACTAACTAATTAACAACCTACTTTCTGATGCTAATTCCTAATTAAAAATAACAGTTCACAGTTTTTAATTTACCTGGTCCTATCGACCTTCTG
The DNA here is from genome assembly GCA_000404065.3 of Pinus taeda. Taxonomy (NCBI): domain Eukaryota; kingdom Viridiplantae; phylum Streptophyta; class Pinopsida; order Pinales; family Pinaceae; genus Pinus; species Pinus taeda. Next base: position 13,913 of record APFE031238443.1, read on the forward strand.
GAAAATAAAAACAAGTAAATAAAATAAAACAACTGACAAGTTTTGACACCTGTCCAGCTATGCATATGTGACTGTGTGTTCTGGTCTCTCCATGAGACTGTCAACCACCTTCTGTCTCCTCAGAGCTGGATGCTCCTGCATCATGAATCGTTCCTCAAGTTTTGCACTCAAAAAGGAGGTTTGCACTTATTTCATCCCTCTCTGAGCTTGATAGATTCAAGGTTAAGATGGATCTAGGATGGTGTTAAAATATTTTCCTTTTTTCATTTTTAGTTAAGTTGATTCAACATGTTTAGGGTTTTTTCTCTCCCTATAGTTAACTTGCACCCTTAACCCCTCCCCATAACATTTAGTCTTGGGTGTTGATGGAAACTAAACCCCAAAATATCCTCCTCTTCATTATATGGTATCATGATACATATAAATGAAAAAAACAATAACCATAAGATAAGTGGGACACTGCTTTAATCTAAACGTTTTTGGTTGATGATGTAATCACCATCATCCAAATCATCAATTCAAAAGATTTTAAAATTTTAATAGCTAGAAAGGGTTGGATGGCAATAGAGAAACTATGGCTCCCAAGATCAATAATTAATAGGCTCCTACCTCTATTCTCCAGATTCCATCCTCTTTCAGTTTTGGTAAGCTTTTGAGTGGTTTCATTGTCTTGTTTCATTATTAATTTCTATAATTTTTCTTACTAGGCAAAAGATATTATCAAAAAGGAAAAGACAACTCTATTATTCGAACTAAAATTTCAACCTCCTCTCTACCCAAGTCTACAGTTTCTCATACTTGATTCCTTCCCTCAAAAGCAATTCTAGTTCTCTATGTGAAATGATTAACCATGCTATTACTTTACTATGAAAAAAATTGACCAGTAAGCAAGACTATGGAAAAAATTCCAAACGTAATACTAAAACTACTCTTACCAAAAAGCCACCTCCACCCAACTTATAGCTAGGGCTCAATTGGTTGCAATTAAACCTTCATAGAACTTTTATTGTAAGCTTTCACGAGATGTAAAGAAATACGTCAGGTCCATAGAGCAGAATATTGGCTGAGAAAAAGGAATTTCCCCACTCTTTTAAGTAGAAGAGAGTTTAAGGATTGCGTCCAAGGGACAAGAGGATATTGTAGGTCTACAAATATCACGGATTTAAAGTTCGTTAGGTTTTATTATTCATTGTCCAGAGGGTGGAAGAAGCGAGAGGGCTGAAGCCATATAAATGTAGTTTAATTAGCTGGATTAATAGTTAGGAATATTATAGAAATTTTGGTCATATTTAAAGAAAATTTAGTAAGGATTTTTGCAAATCTAAATTATAGTTGTTAAACTTTAAAATTTAGGTGTCCTAGAAGTTTTTGATGGTGCTGAATGGATTTCTACCATAAAAACACTATTCAAACACTTCCTCTACAAAATTTTTTGAAAAATTTTTACCGACATTCCTACCACTTTTAGCGGCTGGCAAGTCCTCCATAAACAACTCCTATAGAAATTGCACCTCCAACCAAGAGATTCAAGATCATTTGAAGAGATCATTAACATACACAGATTTCAGGTTTCACAGCACTCACTTCAAAAGTAATCATGAAATAGTTATTGACCCAGCAAAAAATTTCTGAAATACGCCATCAAATCCCACCAAGGTGGATGTCGACCCCAGAAAAACCCCGTTAATATCTAGCACTGCTAGGCCTCTTTTTCCATTTCATAAAGATGGCCGTTATGACTTTTTCTGATAGGATTTTTATGTCCAACGTACCTCTTTACAGATCTCTATTTTAAGTTAGATCTTATGGTTTTCCATAGCCAGTTAATAGCTCTGCACTGTGCCAACACACTTTTTGAAATAATCTGTCTACTTCGAACTGTTGTGAATCCGATTTTCCATGAGGCAGGTCCTGTTTACTATGTCATATTAATATAAAATAATGTGTTTGCTATGACATATTAATATAAAATAATTAGATTAAAAGTAAAAATCATGAGCAGTCTTCCCAAAAATTGAAGTGCATAGGCAGGGTAACCGTATTGTCAGATTTCGCAACGCTGTCACTGGAAGATCTCGATGAGAACGGTCAAAGTAAAAAATAGTAAGTGCACTGAAAATTGACATTATTGTTTTTTATGCATAGTTTTTTTATGATAATCACATGAAGCAGTCATATCAATTCAGGAATTATATCTTATGGTTTAATCTGTCGTACCAGTTTCAGAGGCAGTTAATAGGTCTGCTCTGTGCCAACAAACTTTTTGAAAGAATCTGTCTCCTCGGAACTGTTGTGAATCCAATTTTCCATGAGGCAGGTCCTTCTTACTATGACATATAAATGTTAACATATAGATATAAACTTACTAGATTAAAAGTCTGTTGAAATAATCTGTCTCCTCGGAGCTGTTGTGAATCCGATTTTCCATGAGGCAGGTCCTGCTTACTATGACATATAAATTTTAACATATAAATATAAAATAACTAGATTAAAAGGGCGTTGTCTGTCTAGCCACAATTTTGTAGGGAGGGCGAAATTTTAGCCAGAATCTTGTAAAAAAAAATTCAGACATATATTTACTATACACAATTTTGTTGATACTGGCTAAATTCCAGTTAGAATTTAGTAAAATTAAAATTAAACATTTAAATTTATTGGGGTTTAAGTTATTTTTTATGGTGGAAATAAATTTAACCCTATCAAAAATTTTAAAACTTTTTAAAAATTCAAAATATTTTTAAAATTTAACAACTATAATCTATATTTCCAAAAATTTCTACCAAATATTTTCAAAATCTTAAAAAAAACCCTATTTTCCACATGAACAGTATTCCAAAAATTGAAATTCATGGGCAGGCTAAACGTATTGTCCGATTTCACAACGATATCACTGGAAGATCGCAATGAGAACGGTCAAAGTAAAAATATAGTAAGTACATTGAAAATTGATTTTATTGTTTTCTATGCATATTTTATTAAATATAAACATGATAATAACATGAAAGCGGTCATATCAATTCAGGAATTAGTTTAATTCCAAAAGGAAAATGTGGTAGAATCGCTTGACCTGACAGAAAAAGGAAGAAATATAAAAAATTAATATGAGAAAGAAAAGAGTATAAGAATATGAAAGTCGTTAGAGTTGGTTCAACCAACGGTCATATCAATACACGTTCTTGAAATTTCCCTTTAAAATTTGAAGAAAGAACAATATCTATAACTAATCAAACATTAAATTCGATTTAAGTTTTACCGAAAATCTGTGAACAAAGTTGTTATAACGCACCCATATTCAGACCTGAGATTTGAAGAAGAAATGAATGCAGAATTTGGAAAATTCACGAACACTTGTTTATTGATGATTTATATATTCACAGAATATAAAAGTTAGCGTTTTATTCCTGTAAGATTAGTATAAAGTAATTTATTTTAAATATGGATTTAATATCATTTCTGAGGATTTAATTTTTTTAATTTTTGAAGTGTAAATTTTTTTATGACTTGATATTATTTAAATATTTTGTATAATTATTTATTTATTTTTATTTTTATAAATTTTGAAGAAGAAAGTGTATCAATGAATGTAGAATTTGGAAAATTTACTTACACTTATCTATTGATGAGCTATATATTTAAAGAATATGAAAGTTATTTATAGATAGAGTTTTATTCATGTAAGATTAGTATAGATTTATTTTAAATACGGATTTAATATGAGTTCTACAAGGATCTAATTTCTTCAAGTGCAAATTTTTTTATGACTTGACATTATTTAAATATTTTGTATACTTATCTATTTATTTTTACTTTTAAATTGAGATTTTCCACAAATTTTGAAGAAAAAAGCCTACCAGTGAATGCAGAATTTAGAAAGATCACAAACACTTGTCTATTGATGAATTATATATTCACAGAATATAAAAGTTATTTATAGATAGAGATCTATTCATGTAAGCCTATTCATGTAAGACTAGTATAGATTTATTTTAAATATGGATTTAATGAGTTTAGAAGGATCCAATTTTTTCAAGTGCAAATTTTTTTATGACTTGACATTATTTAAATATTTTGTATAATTATTTATTTATTTTTAATCTTTAATTGAGGTTTTATACAAAGTCTGAAAAAGAAAGTGTACCAATGAATGCAGAATTTGGAAAATTCACTAATACTTGTCTATTGCTGAGTTATATATTCACATAACATAAAAGTTATTTATAAATAAAGTTCTACTCATGTAAAAATAGTATAGATTTATTTTAAATACTGATTTAATATGAATCTAAAAAAATCCAATTTTTTTAATTGCAAATTTTTCTGTCTTAACATTATTTAAATATTTTAATATAATTATTTATTTATTTTTACTTTTAAATTTTTAAAAGTTTTTATTTTAACATATATGAACAAAATTTAAACATTGTGTAGACTGTGGAATAAACATTTAAACTCAATGACAAAACACCCCCATAACTTCCTACAACATGTTCCCATTTTTTAATCCAGTATCCACAGCAAGTTTAGCGTTAGTGGAATAGGGAATCCGGAGACGTGTTGCTTCTAGAATTCTTAGATAAAAACCCCACACAGGTATGAAACCCTAAGAATTTTTCCAATTAATGATCTGGCATTGCAAACCTCGAGTTGGGTGTATTCGGAACGCAATTTATTTGTGGGTCCCTGTCTACAGATTTTTGACTCTGTGATGGCTGTTGTCCGCAGACTCTGTCCGACGCAGGGAAGTTGACTGCTCAGCCTGTAATGAAAATTTAAGGGTTTGATGTTTTCCTTCCTTTCATTTTAAAATTATTTTGGTTATTTTTTTTCAATTTGGGCATGAACATTTTGCAGTAATTAAAGTGGGAATTGGGAATTTTATGATAATGGTCATCTATATGTTTCAGTGACAAAAAAAAATAAAAATATAAGGGAGTCTTTTACTGAATTCAATTCACCAAAAAAATATAAGGGAGTTTTTCATTAAATTCAATTCATAGGAGCTAATATAAGTTATAGCAATATACAGTGATAATGGGTGATGTGGTTGCTAAGTTTGTTGGGTGAAATTTATGAGGTCAGGGGTCAAATGACATTGAGTGGGTGAAATTTATGAGGTCAGGTGTCAAATCACATTGAGTATATTACCCTGTTATGGCGTGAGGCTCAAGGAGTAGACTCCCCTTATCTGTTACTAGGTCAGAGGTCAAATTACATTGAGCATATGTTATGGTGTGCGTGTCAAGGAGTAGACTCGTCAAATCACATTGAGTATATTACCCTCTTATGGTGTGTGGCTAAAGGAGTAGACTCGTCAAATCACATTGAGTGTGTGGCTCAAGGAGTAGACTCCCCTTATCCGTGAGTCTCCGCTCTTGCCAAAACCATAAGAAATTAATACATCTGATTGCAGGTTGTTAGATATACTTTTGGTATTATAGTGGCAGCTACAAGAATTGATCATGGATCTACAATTACCAATTCATCTTATATCTTAAAAATGATAAATTATAGCAATACTTTAAAAATAATATAAAGTAAGACAATCGTACCACTTAAAGAGCAATATGTTTTTGGACAACATTCGATGTCATGGCATCATACCAGACGAACGAGTATTTCTGCTTACGTTATTACGAGTATGTATCTACATTAAATTTATATGTTTTATCTTCGATATAAATGCCATACATAGTTTTCACGGATATACGTTTTATTTTTATATAAATGTCTCATATAAGTTTTATTTTTTATATAAATGTCGGTTTTCATGGATAAAAAGTTAGTTTTATATATAATATAAATATTATATTTTTGGTAAAATATAAAAAGTTTTTTGTTTGTTTTAAAGTATATATATAAAAATAAAATAAAGTGTTAATAATATTATTTTTTAGAATTTAATTTAAAAATCATTTATTTGGAAGCATAATATTAATAATTGTTATCATTTAAAATAAAATTTTATAATCCATATTAAACTAAAAAGTAGCGTGTGAGTAATGAGGTGTCGTATTTTGAAATGAAATTAGGTATAAAAAGAATAAAACTATTATATTGAACATTAGATTTTAATGCTTCCATTAAGACAAGTCCTAGATAATATAGGGAGAAAGATAAGATTAAAGATATTTTAAGTCATAGATAAATATAATTTTATAATAAATGATTTAATATTTAAATCTAACTTTTAATTAAGTAAAAAACATTATTATTTTTCAACAATATTTTATTATTTAATATCTATAAAATGCTTATTTATAAAACTAATTTATTATTCAAATAAAATATTTTTAAACCAATAAAAATTTAGTAAGAATGTAACTAAAAATTATTTCAAATTAAAAGATTTCTTTCTATACAAATGACATGATCACTTAATTATATGTTTTTTACAATGTTGAATCCAATTCCTAAACATGTTCTTTTTCATGTTTATGTTTTATTTAATTGGGATTTTAGTAAAATGTAAAGAACCCAAATCTTTAAGAACTTTGTCGACTTGTTTTTAAAGTATTATAAAGAATGATATTCACTCACAAAAAAAACAAGGGGGTTGTGGGGAAGCAAGTCCCTGCTTTGAGTGGGATAGCCAACATGACATTAGCCTTCAACCTTGCTTGAAATGGAAAAAGTTTGGCAGTGCAGCTGGACTTACTTTAAATAATCTCTAAAGGTTTAAATATATGCAATTCTTGCATATAATCGGCCTGAATACTAGGAAAGCTTAAGAGAAATCGTGAGTATAGTAGAAGAGATGAATTTATGTTATCAAAACAATATCACTTTCTTTAATGATGTGAGGGTATTTATTGCTAAGAGTGTTGCTAAAGACTGGACTTATGTAGATAGTCAACATGTATCCCTCAGGGTGGACATACTAAGAAAAAATATGAAGTCTGCCTTATTAGAAATAAAGGATGTCTTTCTTATCAAAACAATATCACTTTCTTTAATGATGTGAGGGTATTTATTGCTAAGAGTGTTGCTAAAGACTGGACTTATGTAGATAGTCAACATGTATCCCTCAGGGTGGACATACTAAGAAAAAATATGAAGTCTGCCTTATTAGAAATAAAGGATGTCTTTCTGCTACAGGAGAAATCCAAATGCTAGTTAATTTGGATGAGCAACAATAAGTTTTGGATTTTCCATTTGTTGTTGAGGAGTTCACAATAAATTATTTGCCCAATACTGGCTTAGAATTGGCACTTTCACAAGAACCAGCAGTAGTTGCTATAAGCATTTTCTCTTAGGTCAGGTCAAGATTATAGATTGTTGTGCCAAGAAAAGGAAATGATGGTGAAGCAAAGGTTGTTTGTTTGTCGATGTAAATTCTCTAAATGCTTTTGGAAATGTATGCATGAAAAAAGGAAATGTCTCCTCTCATTCTTGCATGGGTAGTTATGTATGTTCATAAAAATATACCTTTTACAAAGGAAGCAGACAATTCAGTTGAGGAATGTAAAAATTTGGTAGGGCATGAAGGCCCTCATGGCTATAAAATGAGAAAATCCCATAAGTGGGGGAAGTCTGTGACTTGTTTAAAAATTCATCCTGTTGTAATAAGTCTTTCTCTATTAAGCCTTGGCATGAGGGTCCATGCAAGTGCAATTATCCTATACATATGTGTAATAAAGAATGTTATCTTCGCAAAATTAGTGTGTTTTCTGAATTGAGTTTGGGGATCATGATAGGTATGCTTGTCATGAAAGAGACTTACAATATCCATGCCTCATGAAGATTTGTACAAGGGAATGTGGTCGCAAGAGCCATTTTCATGAGCTAATTCATGATGCAGAACACCTATGTGGGAATGAGCATGTGTGCCTTGAACAATTCCATGCGCCTAGAAGGTTGGTCCAACACTTGTTGTTTTTGGCCATTCAGCTTACCTTAATGCCCTTGATGTGACGACTTGATAGATAAATTGACCTTTTTCAATGTAGAAGGGATTGAACTTGTCATACACCTCTTGAAACAGGGAATTATCTTGTAATTATGTAGTCTTTGCACTAGTGTTGCATGCTCCATTGCTACTTAAACAACACCTCTACATGCCTTATCACATGATTCCTTTGTTCCAACTAATGCTTTCACTCTCTCATGTTGTAAATCTAGAGTAATTAACTCGCTTGTAGTCCATTGTGATAAATTCATGTCAACCATTAATTTAATACCATGGAACCTAGAGAATCTAAAAATGAGTCAAATAAGATACGTATATGTTAGAGCACCTAGAAATGAGCCAAATAAGATGCAAATCTAAGAGAAAATCCAAAAGCATATCCAAGAAAGGTATTATCCTTGGAAAGTTAAAATATGGAAGAACCCAAAAAATAAAAGCTCTCATGTGTCCCAAGCCCAGAGTGATAAATTCATTCTTGTCATTAATTTAGTATCTGGAGAAATGCATGCTTGTTAGTGAAGACTCATTAGAGGACACAATTGTAAAACTTATATTTTGTTTAAAGACAAACATTTGAACAAAAGTTGTTTATTCTTGTGTAAATTAGTAAATTTCATGTATGACGTATTTCTATTATTGCTAGAATTATTTTGATTCTCATCTTGGATATCAAAAGTCAAAGTAATGAAAATTATTGTGCATAAAGTAGTTGAATTCTAAAACACATTTATATGAATCCCTTGAAGCCACTAGTTGAAGTCCTTGTAATTGTAAATAACAAAGTCACAAGTCTGATTTTGTATCATCTTCCCTTACGTATGTTAGTTGAGTAATGGCAGTCACTTGTATCTAATCACTAAAATAATTAATATAGGGTATAAAACTGCAAAAATGGATGTTATTGATAGAGTAGTATAGACTTCCTATCTAATAAATGTTAATATCAACGAAATAAAAAAACACAAATAAAAGAAAAGAATCGACAGTCCTTCTGAATTGAACAGAACCCGACCAATGCGCCAAATCATAATGATAAATTTTTCATGTACCTGAAAATGAAATATGTTTCTTCTTATTAAAATATATTTATTTACTTTAAAAAATATTTTTTAAAATTTTCAGATAAAATATGCAAAATGAAAAAAATGGTGATATTCAAAACTATAATATTTGAGTGATTTTACCCTAACAACTTCAAGCAATCAAAAATTAGAACCATGGAAATCGATAAAATAAACTTACAAGATCCTGAATGAAGGGAAGAGATATTATTTGTCCCAAAAGACTCAATTGATCAAGTGTCATTTTAGCATCCTACAAAGAGCCGTCAAACCTTTATTCTATAAGTATTAATGCATCCCGATCTATTTCCAATTCTTCCTATAATGTTATGTCCTACAATTTGTTTATGATGTCAACATCCCTCAATTTGTTAAAGGAAAATTTATGGCACCTAGTTATAATTGTACGAGGTAGTTGAACCAAATTTGTCATAATAAGAATCAAAACTACATGTCGAGGCACTTGATCAAGAATACTTAAGGTGGTATTCCTGGATTCACTTGTCAAAGTATCACAATAATCCACTATAAACAATTTGTAATGAGATGGGGATGAAGAAAGAATCATTTTATCAAAGCGGCTAGAAATATTATGAAGATCCAAGTTGGCAACATAAACAATTCCCTTGACAATTGAACTATCTCCATTGATCTTTGCTATGCATGAACTGCATGCTCCACATGGCCTAAACTTCTTTAGAGAATGACAGTTTAAATTTGCTGCAAATATTCTTCCACATGAGGTTCTGTCTGTACCATGAGAACCATAAAATGACATATACCAAACCAATTTTCCCTCTTATTATAGCATTTTTTAGAGCCTGCACATCCCTATTTTTCCCCACAAACTCTTTGAAAGTCTTTGGTGCATATTTTTTAGTCAAGCTCCTATGCCTACCTTCATGCCTCAAATATCCATTTCTCTTGAGATCTCTTCTAGGTCCAAACTGGTCTCTTGATCTGGGCTCAGAAGCATAATCATATTCTTGTCTACAACTTAAATGATCTGCATATATATCCATCTCATGTGTAATTTTAACTCCTTGTGCATCTTTTTTTGCACTTTTATGGGAAGCACCTCACTCAATCAGCAGAGGAAGAGCCTCAGAATCAAAATCCAAGGAAGATGTAGAGTGATCTGGAGTCCCTGGTACCACTGAATGGTTTGCATGGGAGCCTAAAATGTTAGGTGGGGCAAGGTCTTCCATCTTTCTTACTGCCCAATCTGATGTTCAAAATGGAGCTGACAATATGAAAAGATCAAGAGAATTCTTCTAGATATGAAACATCTAGTATTAAAAAATTTCTACAAAGAAAATAATGGTTCTATCCATGATTAATTTCACTTTTAATAAAATAAACAAATATATAATGGGCTTAAATAGCCACCCCTATTGGCCTCACCCAAATTCTATACACTCAAAATGATCTAGTAGGTGTCATACTTTTGATGAACCTGGAACATTGTGGTACCTAACCCAACTCTTAAAAATCAAAATATTAAAGGTGGGAAGATTAATGTCATAGTTTATCTACTACACCAAGATAATTGGGATATAGAGACCACTCACTAGCGTTCCCTAAGGAAAATGAGGCAGCATTTATTTAAACAAAATGGAAGTACCACATCAATTTTATTTATTATGAAGGAGACCATCTAGAAGGTAAGCGGTGGGCTATCTAAATGGAAGGGATGAATTGCGAAGTGGTGTATAAGCTCAATCAACTTTTGAAACTATTGATGTTGTTGATATCTATGTTGGGTCTACTACTAGATCTTTTAAAGTTGTTGTTGCTCGATCAAGGGCTATATTATAATTGACTTCTTCAACTACTTCTTCAATGGCTTAATCATTTGGAATATATATTCTAGGCACAAGAACTCCCTTGGGAAAATGTGGCAACATTTCTTTCAGGAAAATAAAGGTAACACACCAATTTTCCTTCTGCTAAATTAGTGCAACAACACGAGTTATTAAGTCTTAAAACTTGCATTGTAAAAAATGAAAGAAGATACCCCATAGAATTACTGCAACCCCCAAATCACAATTAAGTAATCACAACTAGTAAACAACTCATGAGAAATAAAATTAAAAAATAATGATGCTATAATACCATAAGAGCAATGCCACAGTTAATTTATATTATTTAAAGGTAATGTATACCTCATAATCTATTTATATGTGTTTACATGCCTTCAAAAAAAGTCATATATTCCCTAAACACATAGTAAGTATACATTCAAATTCCCATGCAAGAGCGAAATAATGCTATGACGCTTGTAGTTACATGTGATTTGGTGCATTCCTTACTAGTAGTTTTACCATCACCCAGTAGGGAGGCAAAAGCCCAATTGAATCGACAAGCCCTTTCTATCCTCAAAATGGCTCCAGCTTCAGTCCACGCCTAGATTTTGATCTACTCACTCTGAATCAAGGCATCAGTCCACACCTAGATTTGGAACTACTCACTCTGAATCAATGCATTCACACCTGCGTTCACCTCCAAGGATCTGAGTGTTAATTTCCTAGGGAACTATATCTTTGTCATCAACTAAGGGAGAAACCCTAAAGTTAGAAGAAGATTGAGTCCATGGAGATGCAAAAAGTAACAATGGTGAGTTCATGTCATGATGATCCAAAGTTTCCTAAATTTTATGAGAGATATTATCTAAGGTAAGGATATAGCCTGTTCTGCAGCTAGAATCAAGCATGGGAGTAGAGTGAAGATACATGTCTAGTGTGGAATGACAGTCAAAACAGGAACAACATAGGTTGTGGTAGGTAAGGGAAAATTATAGTTATTTCTTTCCATCTAAGTTTAGAAAGATTGAATCCCATGCCTACCTCCTTTCTCTTGAAGAAGAAACATATTCTTCAACTTTGATCATACACTTTTGATGCCTCTCCATAGTGTGATCTATTATATAACCACACCCTTAATTCTTCCAGATAGGGTGTTAAGAAGCCAAATATGTGACCATGATAGGGATATCATTATTATTGTTCACCCGAGTCAATAATTCCCCAAATTGTTAATGCCCAAGGCTTGTCTATGCAAGAAAATTCTCCACCATCAGTTCTTTGTCTCTGTTCGATGCCTATCTCATTCTTAGAAGCATAATTATATTTAGGGATTATATTATAATGCATATGTAAATTGTGTATTTATGTAGCATATTTTTTCGTAGAAAAATATGCAACGAGACTAGGAGTTTTTTTTTTGGTAGTAAGATAATTGAAGGTTATAAAATCTTCATATCTATGATTCCATAAAGAGTCCTCCAATAAAGAATAAGCTAGGCGAATTAACTATGAAGGCAATGATAGCAGTGCATAGAGCGCAAGTCAATTGTTGTTGTGGTGGCCATAGTTCAATCTTAAGGTCATGGAGATTGTGTCATGTTGTTGTTGTTGTATTTTGCAATGAGTATACAAAGTTTATTGTGTTAGTTAAGAGATCTCATTGTCCCTTGTTTACTGTTCTAGCTAAGAGTGAGAACCAACTAGTTGAAATGAAATAAAACAACACCAATACCCTGGGTTACTAGCACTCAAAATCGACTGGTTGAAATGAAATGAAATAACACCAATACAATGACTCTGGGTCACTACTCAGCCAGAAGCAGTGGTTGACAACAGTGACAGTGTGCTAGCAAGTGTAGGTACAAACAATGAAAAATGGTGAGCCATGTGTAAACATTAGATATTTAGAAAATATATGGTCATGTTATTTTAGCACAAAATGTTTAGCTATTAAGGTTGTAATGCCCTCCTCCCACATCTACCCATGTAACCAGCCAACTGGGGTAAACATGTAATAAGAAGTTACTGTGACATGGTTTGACCTCCTAGGTCACCTTAAGGAAGTGAAATCGACATAAACACACAATACATACCTTCTACACCTCCTACAGGACTCCTAGAATGCATCCCAATCATTCCTCTAACTAGCCCCAGGGTCCCATTAAAGTTTTAGACCACTAAACCCCTAGACGCTCCCTTCATATAGGAAATGGTGCATTTGAGGACCTATAGATGCATGCATAGAATGGCTATGCCAATTTCCAGGGACTTTTCTACTTAGACTTGTGCTTGTGTCCTTGGGATTTGAGCCACTTTTCAAGCCAAAATCCAGGACACTTCCCAGAAAGCCCTATAGCTCTTAGAATCCATAAATTACATTATGAAAAGACTTACAAATAAAAAAATGACTCTAGGATTATGCCTAACCATCCCCAACTGGGACTAACATTCTGTCAAACACTTGGCATCAATGCAATCTACAAGAAATGAATACAAGACAAAGACTAAAAGACTGATAACTCATATGAAACTTGACAAGAAGGATCACCACCTTCCTCCTTTAACTTTTGTTTACATCAGTTAGCTCTTACATCCATTATCCTTTTAGTTACAAGTAAATACATGACAATAACCATGACAATAACCAGTCACATAGCTATGCTTATAACCAGCATTAAACCATGAAAATAATAATAAGATAACAATCATTAAAGGCACATAATTACAAGTACAAAATCAAGAGAACTTAGATTTTATTAATCATAGTTAAAGCTAACTAGGTTCGGGACTTCCATGTACCACCCGACTGTAGACATGGCTGAACCAAATCTTTCTTTCATCTACTCACCCATGTGCCATATTCCAAGGATGAATGTGGGATCTCATGGATAAACCAATCCAAAAACAACCAAGGCAATCTAGAGGTTAAACCACCTCCACCTTAAACAAATAGTGATCTCACCAAAACCAAAACTGCTATCACAAAACCAAACCGAGATAGGAATGCATTTGAAGTCCATTACTATCCTTAAGGAATTTTTTGTCTCCTTGCCTCTTATGATTTACCTCAATCCACACCAGATCACTAGACCCTAAACTAAGACATTAGTCTCTCAAGCTTTGTCATAATCCACACCAGATTACTAGGCCCTAAACTAAGACTCCACCCTCAAGCTTTACTGTGTATCCCGACAAAACCAGTCAAGGGATTCCTAGGCCTTTGGGAATTTTCCTAAGACCACCTCCACCCCAGATTCTGAAACCATCCAGTAATTTCAAAGCTAAAAACAAAGAAAACAATCCCATCACACCATGACTATCCGGAAAAAGGCAAGGCTAGGCTAAAAACCACTCTCATAACCATGCCATCGACAGTAAGAGAACAATATACCAACAAGAAAAGCTATGCATATCAAAAGCTAGGAAATCGCACATACAATATTTTACCTACAAGTATTCCTGCTTAAGTTGCTTGATCCTGCTCAGCCTTGCTTGATATTTTCTTTCGTTTCTTTTCCTTTTCCTTTTCCTTCCTTTTCTTTCTTTTCCTTTCCTTGCTCCAAATCAAAACCTGAGCAAAATATTAACACTAACAAAAGCTTGTCAACGAATCCTGAGAAGCCTTTTTATTAATGGGACATCTATTTTCTTCAATTTTCATTATTTTCCTTCATTTTCCTCCTCACATGCAACTTGTGACCTTTCACTTTCCTTTTTCTCCTATTTTCCTTTATTTTCATAAATAAATGTGCCAAAATATGTTTTTCCTTTCCAAATCTTTTTCCATTGCCTTTTCCAAATTTTCTTTAGCCATAATAACCAAAGTGAACACCATTGCATGCCATTAAAAGAAGCACCACCAACATTGAAAAACTTAAAGAGTAAGCACACATGTGAAGGAAGAAAATGGCATCCCAAAGAGAATTGAGCGCTCAGAATAATTCTATATGAAATAGTTAGGAATGAATGTTTGCAGGGAATGTATTGCAAGGAAAATTGAATGAGTAATAACTATAGTCACGAATATAGCGATTACATGTACAAAATGGACCGAGGATAGCAGAAGGCAGAAAGATAAGAATATGGGCAACTCCATCATAAATATGTTATTGTTGAAAATGGTCAATCATAATATAGCGCATGATATAGTGCATGATAAGTATATTTGAATATGGTGTATGATAAGTATATTGAATATATAATGAGATATATTATAATTAGAGTTGTGTACCCTAATTTTACCCATTGTAAATGGAAACATATTGTGGCCTCCTTAATACAATTGGAAATCCATTAGTGCACTATAAGTATATTTGAATATATAATGAGATATGAGTTGTGTACCCTAATTCTACCCATTGTAAATGGAAACATATTGTGGCCTCCTTAATACAATTGGAGATCCTTATGAATGATATTGGCATTTCCTTATGAACATTGCGGCAAACATTCATGAAGCATATTTATGAATAATGCTTACATTCTTGTGAATAACGATTGGCATATTTATGAATAGCGTTGACATTAACTGTGTGGTGGATCTACATATTCGCATTGGCTCTAATATTTATCATTTCTCTAAAATTATTCTATTTATTATTAGCACAATAACATATTTCTACTGGCACAACATTATTGTTTCAGCCTTTGGCTCAACATTATTCTTGGTATCACCATTATTATTGCACAATGTTATTACTACAATGAGGTTATTATAATGGTGGTATCAACGTTATTATATTGATGGTATCAGCGTTATTCTCCTTAATATATTTATACAAATTTTATTATTATATTGGCAACGTTATTTTTAACCTAGGAGAGCATTAATATATCAGTCATGGATAAGAAATACGTTTAGCATAGGAGCCACATATTTGCGGATGGAATAATTTTTAGGGTTTTATGCCCTAGTATGAACAATGCTATATATATATATATATATTAAATGCATCCTTAAATTCATGCTCAGCAATATCCCTTCATACTTGGAATGCAGCATTAAATTTATGGTCAGTGTATATCATAACAGCGTTATCATGGTCAGCATTAAATTCAGGACAGTGTATGCTATGGTCAGTGATAAATTCATGAGAGTGTATAACCCTTTATACCATCAAATGTTTCACTATAGAACGGATTTCAGAACGTTAATTTGGCACGATAAACGGATCTAATTTGAAGTCCCTTGATTTGCATTGGAACACCAAGCGATAATCAACACCAGCTATAATGTTGGATTAACAACGTTAAAATCAAAAGGATATTCAACAACATTAAAATCATAATTGCAGCCTGAAAACAAAGATATTACAGATGAATATAGCATTGAAAGCAAAACAATATATCTACACAGCGTTATGTAGTGGATACAGTGTTGGATGCAGCGTTAATCATGTTCTAATATATGCTCATGTGGTCTGGCATAGTAATCATGTTCCAATATATGCTCCAACCTTAATAATAAGCTCCTGCATTAATATATGAATTGGTATTAGCGTCAATATATGCTCCAACTTGGTATCTGATAATGTTAATATATATGTTCATTCTCCAACGTTAATATTTCATTAATATGGTATTACAATGCAAGACAATCTCACTTCTTCACTAATAAAAATGACCTTAGAGTCGTAATGGAATAGGTAAACAGTGTTGAGTTGCTACTACTATGGCGATGAGAAACGTTGATAGGTTATTACTATAGAATCACTCAGAGATTTTTTAAAAATTAGGGTTTTGTGTCCTAGCCATGTTAAAGTAGCTACGGCGAGCGTTGTCTCTTCTGTGTGGAATGGTAAGAAACAACGTTGTCTCTTCTGTATTGAATGGTGAAGCATATTGTGAAGGATGCCAGTGTTTCTCCATCGCATCTCTTCTATCTCGG
>APFE031238448.1:5113-17842 GCA_000404065.3 Pinus taeda
AACTGCTCATAAATGGTCAAAACTGGACCATACTGAAAGCTCAGTGCAGAGGGTGCGATGCATATCACCTTCCCAGTGTACAGGGTGCGATGCATACTGAATTGCTCCTTTGTAGGGTGTGATGGTCGGGAATGGACAAATGGCAGGGACAAAATGCGAGGTGGAAGATCATGGAATCTTCCAGAATCTTCCCCTCTGACACTTGCCTTTCTGTTTTCGACCAGGGATGAGTAAGAGATCATCATTCTCCAAGTGGAAGTAGGAACTATCAGAGAGAGGACACTAATGAAGATCTCAGAAGATGACTCACCTCTTTGTAATAATCTATATATGGATCCCTCATCACAAAGATCCAGAGGCTGGAATTTTGTATCTTATAAAGAAGTGTTGTTGGTTTTCTAGTGTACATTCATAGTGTTGGATGATCTAAGCTTTGCCTGAGGTGAAGAAGGGCTTCCTAGCTAGAGGATGATGCCGGGTCAGAACATATGGTTGTAATCCTCTTGCTACTTTTCATCTTAATAAAGCTATTCTAGTTTTCTTCCATATTCTTGTGTACTTCTTTATATATGCATTTATATGGTTAACACACATCTGGTCCTGTGTTATTTATGAATATAGATCTTTGTTTCTTCGATAGTAGTATGTTGTTGTGATTCCACAGGTTCTTTTGAAGCTGGGAAGATGAAGAAGAAGCGGCGAAGCTCTATCAAGAAGGAGAGGAAATCGATTGCAAGACCAAGGTTGGTCGTCTTGGTTCTCCTCTTATCTATTTTCATAAAAGAAAACGAAAGTAGAATTTACTTGTTTGTTTCTAAGATAGCTACCCATCTTAGTGGGAATAGCAGTATATGAGTGGACACTATTCCCGGTAACATCTGCAGCCAATCTTCCAATTGGGAAGACAGTATCCTTAAAAATGACCTGATTCCTGGCAAGCCATGTCCCCCAAGTTAAGAGAAGCGGGATGGATCTCTCTTTGTCATTTGTAGCTTCATTCCACCACCTCTTCCAAGCTTCCAATACACCCTTCCCTTCCCATCTAAAATGAATTTTGACTAACCTTAGCGTTTCAGCCCATAGGCTAGTGTTAAAGGGGCATAAAAGGAATAGGTGTTGTACTGTTTTGTTACTATCTTTACAGGGGGGCACCAGCCAGGACCAATCCTTCCTCTTCTTTGAAGAAAATCCTAGGTGGGAACTTTCTAGAGTAGAATACACTAGAAGAACAGTTTTTTTTTGCTGGCCCTTTTAACTTCCAAAGCGGTTTAACCCACCAAGCCGAATTCTCCCACCCATTTTGAGACATCAACCATTTATACCCCATCTTTGGAGAGTAAAGCCCATTCTAGGCAAAGACCCATTTGAGTTCATCTGGGGAGTTAGTGAGCCTAACAGATGAGTTGAGTAAGTCCCTTCTATACAAGTCCCATTCCTCCAACCATTCTTCATCCAAATGCAAATCTCTTCCCTGAATCCACCCTTGACTCCATATGGTGGAAACCCAGGGATTAGCCACCTGATTTAAAGTGTAGAGTCCCCTATCTTTTAAAGCTGATACCAGCCCCTAAGATAGAGAAAAACTCTCGGTACATCCTATCCAGGGGTCTCTACCCATCCTGATCTGAGTTCTATCCCCCACACTCTAAGACAAACCCTTCTCAATAACTTTGACAAAAGCGACCACAACCTTCTAAACCACTGAGGAGTTTTTGGAAGTCTTTTGCGGTAGTATGATCCAATCTAGTGTTGATAGAGGATCAATATATTTTCTTTTAGTAACAGAGGCCCACAGGTTCTCAAAATAAATGAGCCTCCAGGCAAGCTTTACTGCTAGAGATTGAGAGAATCATGAAAGGTTGCCTCCCCACTCTTTAGGTCGAGCCACTTTATCCCAAGCAATCCAAGAGGTAGCTTTCTCTGACTTGGAACCTGCCCACAGAAACCTGCTGCATAATTTTTAAATTGAAGATAAGATTCCTTTGGGAACCCATGTCAGGCTAGCCCAATACACTGGAACTACCATCATAACAGATTTAATTAACACTAGTCTACCTGCCCTGGAAAGCCACTTGAAACTCCAATGTTTCAATTTGGATTCGATATTAGCAAGGATCCATTTCCAGTCATTGATCCTGTAATTATCAGGCTTTAGAAAGAACCCCAGTTATTTAAAAGTATCCTCCAAGGATTTGACTTCAAAATGCAGGACCAAATCCACTATGCGCACCATCTCTTTGGACAAACCTGAGCATGTGAGTGTGGATTTTCTCTCATTTATGTAGAGACCAATAGCCTTCAGGAAAAGATCCAAGATCATTTTGAGTGTCTTACAGTCCTTGAGAATTCCATTGCTGAACAGAATAATGTCATCCACGAAAAGGAGGTGAGTGACGCAAAAATTAACAGCTACTCCAATACCTTTGAGAGTCCCCTGTATTTTTGCATCATGAATCATCAGACTAATGCCTTCTGTTGCCAGTAGAAACAAAATGGGAGAGAGAGAGAGTAGCCTTGACGCTAGCCTCGTTCTGGACTAAAAAAACTGGAGGCTGCTCCATTGATTAGGATAGATATGGATGATGAAGAAACACAACTCATAACCCATCTCACAAAATCATACCTGAATCCCAGATGATTTAACAGAAGCCTAAGGTACATTCAGCTGATTCTGTCATAAGCCTTTGAAAAATCAATTTTCACAATGGCTTCTTTTTGTTTCCAATTTTTAGACTATGAAGAGTTTCTTGAGCAAATCCTATTGCTTCATGTATTTTTTTGCCATCTAGAAAGCCAAATTTCTCAGGAGAAATGTTCAGGGAGAGGAATGGTATAAGCCTAGAGGCAATAACTTTGAAAATAATTTTGTATACACAGGTGCACAGGGAGATGGGCCTGAATTCATCAAAAGAGCCCGGGTGGTCAAATTTGGGAATGAGGGCTAGAAAGGTGGCATTGAAGGGATGATAGACTGATCCTATACGTCTGGATTCTTCCACAATTGCCACTAACTCCTCTCCAATGAATTCGAAGAAATGTTGGAAAAATTCGACAGTCCAGCCATCCGGACCAGGGCTTTTGTCCTTTTGCATTGCTTTGAGAATTTCTTCTACCTCTTCCTTAGAAACAGGTTCAATTATGGAGTCATTTCCTTCCTCCTCTATGAACGTAGGAAAGAACTAGGTGACTCTTATAACTTCTACAATAGAAACTTCCTCTGGTGCTTTGAAGAGATTCTTGAAATAATTAACCCCTAATGAGGCCAACTCTTCAAAAGAGTGAGCCAATTCACCATTGGCTTTCTTCATTTCCCAGATTGTGTTAAAGTTCTTCCTTCCTTTAACATAATTCTGAAAAAAGTTTGTATTTTCGTCCCCCACCTGCAACCAGATCGCTCTACATTTTAAGCGCCAACTTTCCTCCCTGAGCTAGAGGATTCTCCTCCTTTCCATCTCCAACTCTTGAAGTCTATCTCGAGACTCAACTGTCCCATATCCATTACCTCCCAGGTCTTCAAGGAGGCAATCACATAGTTAACATTTTCTGGGGTCTCTTCGTCCTTCAGTTTCTTATGGAGGGCCCAATGCTTCGAGGCGACCTTCATCCTTTTTAAATTATCCCTAAAAACCTTGCTACGACTCTCTTCTTCATTGAGTTCATCTTTCTTTCAAGTGTTATGGAAGAGGCTAATAAAAGATGCATCCAAGAGCCATGAGCAATTAAATTTAAAGGGAGTTCCTGGTTTAGTGAAAACTCCCTTTACTTCCAGAAAGTTAGGGAAATGATCTGAGAGACCACCTTCCCCAACCCAATTTCTAAAATCCTATAATTTGTCCGCCAATGATTCACAGAGCAGGAATCAATCAAGTTTCTTTCCAATCCATTCATCTCCTATTCTTCGGTTCCTCCATGTTGGGCGTAATTTGAGTAGGGAAACATCCACCAGGAGAGAAGAGGCCAATTTATTCAGAAAGAAATTAGATAGAGGATTTGCCCTGGCTCTGACACCCCATGATTCTATCATCCCCAAGAAAAATTTAGATCTCCTCCAATTATAAGATTTGGGTGCGGCAAAAAAGATTTAGCAAAGAATGGGTTCCCAAACCTCTCCCGATCCAAAACAGGTCCATAGACATTTAGTATAAGAAAGGGATGCATAGCTTATTGGAGTATAGTTCCACAGCCAAGACATTTTCCGATCCCCAAGAGGAGGTCTCACGAAGAACCTTCATGTTGAAACCTAGTGCCACCCCTCCCGAATGTCCATTAGCATCTATGGCATGGAAGCTCCGGCTCGACAGAATCTTAACAAGGCATCTTGTTACTTCTTCCCCCTTCCCTAGAGTTTCTTGTAGAAGAATAATATCAGGTTTGTTGGACCTGACCAGTTCCTTTAGAGCTAGCTTTTTGGGTAAACTAGATAGACCCCTGCAATTGTAGGATAAGATGATCATCGAAAAATCTCAGGGGGTGCCTGCTCTGCTCTAAGCACCCCTGACAGAGACATCTGCTTCTTGTCAGATATATCAATAACAACCTTCAACTGAGCCTTTAACATGTTAGATTTCCTACCTCTTTGCTTCCTCGGGCATGCTGACAGCAAGTCCAGCTCCAAGCCTTCCACAACGAGCCCTTTCCCCTTTCTGTTGGCCAAAGGTCTAAGGTTGTACGGGGGTTCAGGGCTACAAACAATAGGAGGGGTAGAGGAGAGAGCATCCATGGGAATAGAGGAAAACTTAGGAGAGGATGGAATGGCCATGATAACACTATCTATAGAGACTTGACCCTTCCTCAGGTCTAGTAGGTCATTCAGGAGCTGCCTGAAAGGACCATGCTCATCACAACATGACTGAGATAAAACAATAGAAGTGCATAAGGAAAAAGAAGGGGATAGAGGCATACTCACTTGATATGCCCCTACCTTTTCATAGATTGATGGCTTCCCAAGAAGGTCATAGGGATAGAGATATTCTCAATTTCTGGAAACCCAGGTTGTTCCTGTTCTTCTTCCTCCACCTGATCCGGAACCAACCCCTAAGCATTTTCCTTATGATCGCTCTCCTTGAGCTGAGCCCCTTCTTCCTGTGTGAACACCTCCTATTTTGCCTCCAGATTTTTGGTACTTCTCCTTTGTCTTCGGCGGTGACAGTGTCCCAGAGGGTACCCCCCAGCCAGATGTCCATATTTATGGCAACGATGGCATCTAAAAGGAATATTTTCATAGTCCAGGGTCTGTAAAAACTATAGATCTTGATACTTCAGGTTCATAGCATTCACCAAACCCTCTATGGGGTTTAAACTTACCAGAATACGTGCAACACTCCAATCATGTGTTCGTAGATATGATCTATCAATGTTAAGAAACTTCCCCAGGGTATTACCAATTGAAATGTAGTATGAGTCAGTCCAGAATTGCATAGGGAGACCCAACAATTTGACCCAGACCAGAGATTCCACCATTTCTTCTTTCTGGGCATCAAACATGGGCATCCATATTCTGAAAAAAATTGGCCTCTTCCCAAAGCTCTAGTTCTTTTCCAGTACCCATTTGACATGCTCCTTTTTCCCAAAACGAATGCTAAACCAACCTTTGTCCAGATTCTTGATCTCTTATGGCTGACCTAGATCTTCTTTCCATTCTGACTGGGCCCAAACCTTGATGTAGTCTACCGAGAAATTTCCTCCACGCACTTTACCAACTAAAATGGTTTTCGAGGCTTCCATTGCCTGATCTATATGAATATCCACTCCAAAAATGCAGCTAGGGCACTCTTCTCTATTTCTGATGGGTTTTTTCTTCTTCCACTTTCCACCCACAACCTCCTTCTTGGCTTCTCCCTCCCCTGGATTCTGATTAATGGGGGCGTCTACCTCTTCTGTCCCAAACGACTCAGGTTGCCTACTAATAGGGTCACTATTGCCTTCAGCCACCTCCACAACTGTCCTTTTTATCCCAACGCCAGAGGCCGGGGCCAGTCTTTGCACTTGGCCCACCTCTCTGGATCCTTTCGGCTCCCCTTCTACCTCTTCGTCTGGAGAAGCCCTTCCAAAATAAGGTTTTTTACAGGGACCCTTTCCTAAGTGCCGTTTTTCAGACCCCCTCCTCCCATCGCCTCGTCAAGAAAACATGAGTTCACTGCACTATTTGGAAAGAAATGTAGCAGATTTTTCTCGGACAAATCATGACCCCAGCAAGTGAGAAGGTCTTCTGGCGCTGGTTCAATGTTGACAGACTCACATTCAAAAACCATCTCCTGCTCCAATCATGTCCAGGACTGTCTCAACTTCTGCTACCTTCATTGGTGATAATATGCTAGTAACCTCTGCTAATCAAGTTCCCATAACTCTTGATGTATTTCCACAACAAAATCGTTATCAATCATCTTGGTAGCTTGCACAATATATAAGTGAGGAATATTAAATTTTGTAGGGACTAAAATTTCTCTTCCATATAGTAGCTGGAATGGAGTGTACTTTGCAACCTTTTAGTAGTACTTTTGAATGCCCAAAGTGTACTAGGGACTCTTTCCTCCCAGTCATCTTGATTAGTAGTGCATACCTTGGTGATACCTTTCTCCAATATTTTGTTAAATGCCTCTATAGTCCCATTATCCTACGGATGATACAGACTACTCTTATGATGTTGAATAATAAATTCTTTGGTGAATGTTGTGCCAATGTCATTAATAAAGTATGCTCCTTGGTCACCAGTTAAGCTTCTCGGACAACCAAAATAGTGATGATGTTCTAAAAAATGAATCGAGCTATGGTATAGGTAGTACAATCCTTGACAGGGTAAACTTCCTCCCACCTGGTCAGATAGTCAATTGTGGTAATGATATATCGAGCATGTGAATTTCACCCAGGAGGATTGATGGGGCCAATAAAATCAACAACCCACTTTTCAAAATCTTAGAAATCTCTAATCAGATGAAGTGGAAGTTGTTCTCAATGAGAAGGCCTCCCAACCCTTTGGCAGACATCACAGGCCTTAACAAATTCTTTGGAATATTTAAACAATTTCGACCACCATAACCATGCTTGCAGTACCTTGCGGGTAGTTGGTTTACCTACAACGTGGCCACCCATAACTCCACTATGACACTGCCATAGAATTGCATCCATCTCACGACTAAAAACACATCTGCACAAAATAATATCAAGGCCCAGCTTATATAATTGTCCTGCAATCATATGGTAATCGATTTCTCTCACTACCAAATGTCTCTTCTAGGTTTCATACTAGTTTTTAGGACACATACCAGTAGTTACTAAAGGTGAAATATATTCAAGGTAGAATGGAAAAGATTCATCTCGGAATAAGTCTACATCAAGAAGTTGATCATCGACGAAACCTCTAGAATCTCCAGACTTCAAATGGGAGAGAAGCTCTGGTCCTACATTGGATCATCAGGCTTCAAAACAACCTCAAAAGAAAACTCCTGAAATATTAGAAACCAATGGCAAATCCTCCCTTCCAACACAGGCTTGTTGACTAAGTACTTGAGGGTTGAATGATATGTAAAGAATTTGAAGTGCCCACCTAATAGATAATGGTGGAACTTCTAAAGGGAGTATATCATTGCTAGGCCTTCATGCTCAGTCGTAGTATAATTACATTGTGCAGTGGAGAGTTTTCAACTAGCAAAGTATATTGGATGGTCCAATTTTCCTTCTCGAGGCTACATAAGGATAACATCGACAGTAGTATTGGATGTATCAACGTGCACATGTAACTTTTTATCCCAGTTAGGGTATACTAGAATTGGAGCACTTGGAAATTTTTCGTTGAGTGTCTCAAATGTAGTATCACACTCTTAAGTCCATAAGAAAGGCTCATACTTCTTCAATATCTTATCCAATGGGGTATTAATAAAAGCATAGTTGCGGATGAATATGCAATAGTAACTTGTGTTCCCCATAGTGGATCTAAGTTTTTTGAAACTTGTTGGAGGTGGCATGTTGAGGATGACTTCAAAATTGGTTGGGTCAACTGAAACACCAACTTTGTAATCAATATGGCCCAATAAGCTTCTAAAAGGTACATCAAAGGTGCACTTCTTTAAGTTGAGAGAAATCTGTAACTGTCAGCATCGATCAAAGATCACCCTTAATATATATGAATGCTTTTTCAAGAGACTGTAAATTTTCCATTCATCCATATAGACATCCAAAATGTTTTGTATATACCCATAGAAGGCTACGATAAAGTATGAATAAAGTAATGTACCCATAATTCGGTAGGCAACTCATTCTTCTTCCATTCTACAATATGAACCTAAATATGTCTCTTTAGATTGGGATGACCTTGATACAAAGAGATAGTACAAACTCCCTTTTATGGCTCAGTAAATCTGCATAAAAGAGTAGACTTGAACATGTCCCATGATGATATATGGAGATGATTTAATTGATAATTTTATACAGAACCAATTTCCTACTACCTTGAATATTGATGGGCTAAAAGAAGAATCATCCATAGGGGAACCTAGTTGTTCCCAAGATATTCCATGGGAATAATTGTTGACTGTTGATTCTAAGCAAAAAAACATAAAAACAATAGAAATAAACCCCTCTAAAGAACTGAAATTCAACCACTTACTCTTAGTTGCTCAAGAGGAAAACCGCTCACTGTCTTAAAAAAAATATTGATACACTTGAATGGGACTATAAGGGGATAAAATGAGCACATCCTTTTATGTGCACTCACCATATATACATCAAGGAGGATCACAAAATTGATCTCTAGCCTCAAAGGTGAACAAACCCCGCATTGAAAGATATTGTGAAGGAATAATTGCATAAATTATTAGATGTAGGATTCATCTATCCAATCTCGGATAGTGAATGGGTGTCTTCCCTTGTTATTGTCCCCAATAAAAATGGTAAATGCAGAATCTATGTTGACTATAGAGAGCTTAATAAGGCCACAAGAAAGGATCATTTCCCCTTGCTCTTCATTGACCATGTCCTTGATATGCTTGTAGGAAAATAATATTTTCCTTTTTTGATGGGTTCAATGGGTACAAATAGATCCAAATTAGTATTGAATATTGATATAGGACCACCTTCACATGTCCTTGGGGGATTTTTTCTTTCAAATTCCTCTCACATGGCTTTTGCAATTCCCTTTCCACCTTCCAAAGGGTTGTACTTTGTATATTCTTTGATCTTGCACGTGATTTAGTGGAAATATACATGAATAAATTCACACCCTATGAGGATGATTTCCAAGAGTCTCTCTCAAACCTAAGCAAGGTCTGGCAAAGGTGTGAGGATATGAACCTCTCCCTGAGCCATGAAAAGTGCCTATTCATGATGAATGAGGGAATTTTTCTAGGACATTTCCTCTTCTTAAAAGGAAATCAAGCAGACAATAAAAAATAACCATATAAAAAATATTATTGATCCTCAAAAGTGAAAAGATGTTAGAATATTCTTAAGCCTTGTAGGATATTACCAAATATTCATAAACGTTTTAGCAAATTTGCTTCTTCTTTGTTTTCATTATTAACCAAATATGCCGAGTGTTTTTGGAAAAATCCTTGTCAAGAAGCATCCAAGAGTATATAAGAAAAACTATTTACAATGCCTATCCTCAGAGGCCCAAATTGGAGCTTTCCCTTTCACATTCATATAGATTCATCAAACAAGGAAATTGGGGCAGCTCTAGGATAATTTAGAGGTAAACTTCCCTTTCTAATTTATTTCATTAGCAAAAATATGTCCAAGTCTGAATTAAACTATACAGTAACTAAAAAAGAGTTCCTCACCATTTTACATTCTTTAAATAAATTTAGACATTACATCATTGGTTACCAAGTCTTCATGCATACTAACCATGCAAAAATCAAGTACTTAATGAATAAACCATATGTGAATGCTCACATAATTAGGTGGTTATTGTTGTTGAAATAAT
The DNA here is from genome assembly GCA_000404065.3 of Pinus taeda. Lineage (NCBI taxonomy): Eukaryota > Viridiplantae > Streptophyta > Pinopsida > Pinales > Pinaceae > Pinus > Pinus taeda. The sequence goes on from APFE031238448.1 coordinate 15,033, forward strand.
TTGGCTTGACTATTGTTGACAAGCATGGAAAATAAAATGTTGTTGTAGATTTCCTGTCAAGACTAACCTTATCTGCATATGAAGAGGTGTCATATTACTTACTCCAATATGAGCATTTGTTTCTCCATATCACTTATGTCTCCATGGTTTTTCGAAATCACCAACTATCTAGATACTGGACAATTCCATCCTCACCTATCTTCAAAGGATAAAAGTAAGATTGTCATAAAAATTTCCTTCTATACTTGGTTTGGGGGAAACATCTTCAAGTTGGGCCCTGATCAAATTCCGAGAAGATGTGTGAGGGTGGATGAAGTCTATGGCATCATCTCAACTTGACATGATGAACCCTATGGGGGTCATATTGCTACACAGAGGACAACTTATGAAATCCTGCAAGTAGGCTATTTTTGGCCAACCCTTCACAAGGATTACTAGAGATACAATGCACAATGTGATGAGTGCTAGAGTATGGGAAAGCCTACTCGGATTGATGAATTTTCCCCTTCAACCTCAAGTGTAATTTGAACCATTTAGGAAATGGGGTATGGAAATCATTAGTCCTATTGATCCCCCATATGAGTATAAAAAGTACATCATTGTATGCATTGAATACATGACTAAGTGGGATGAAGTAAGGGAAGTGAAGGAAATAATAAAATAAAAAATGGTTGAGTTCTTAAGGGAAAATGTGTTTAACAAGTTTGGTTTTCCAAGAGAATTAATTATAAAATAAGGCTCCTAATTCACCAACAATATGATTGAAGGGATAGTGAAGAAAAACCATATTCTTCGTCGAAAGTCCACTCCATACTGTCCCCAAGAAAATAGGCAAGTAGAAGTCACTAATAGGCAATTGGAGAGAAATCTTACCAAAGTGATTAGTGGCAACAAAAGGATTGTCTAGAAAGGATTTTGGAGGACACTCAAGCCTATAACACTACTTGGAAAACAACCACTGGTTTCACCCCCTATGAGTTAGTCTATGGAAAGAAGGCTTTATTGCCAATTGATTTTGATAACAACAAATTGAGGATGGCATCCTAGCTTGACATGGATTTAACGAAAGCATGGGATAATACGATACATTAATTGAATGCATTAAATAAGTATAGAATGTTGGACTTATTACAAACTGAACTAGTCCAATTATAGAGGAAAGTATGACATCAGTGCGTTGTCGGTTCAGCCGCACCCAAGAAAACCATGCGCATGTTAGCAGACGAGTTGGATAAAGGAGCTGAACCAATGCAACGATTGCAATAGAGGAAAGAGTTCGCTTCAATAAGATGTCACCATGAGGTGCATGCTCACCATCACGGACGACCAAGCTTGGCATCAACTCACCACCTTAAACATCACAAGCAAGCCAAAGAGTTGGTCTCATCACAATGGACCAAGTATCAGTGATGTATTTCATGGCTTGCTCAAGCCATGTTGTCTCACATGAGTACATGCGCATTGTAATGTAACATTATGTCAAGTGTAAGTCAAGTGTGAATAGTTGGATGTAAGAGTCATAGAGTAGATGAAGAGTCATGAGGTTAGATGAATTGTCACAAAGGGGAATGTCAAGAGTCACCCATCCCTTTTCAATAAATAGTCACTCATAACTCATTATATAGGATTTTGGTCAGCCAAGCTTCCAAAAAGACTATCTTGGAGAGAGCTTGGACAATATTGTAATGCGCCTTGGCTTCTCCACTGCACTAAGCTAGTTCATCTCTTTGAGGAGTAGGCGGATGTGGTTGTAATGTTCCACTATTGGGGCTAGCGGGTTTACATGGATGTATTTTATGATTGGAACTTACACTTCTTATTATAATAAGAGCAAGCACGTTTTCATGCATATGTTGTTATTGTAGTTGGACTGTTCCGGTTACGTTAGAAATGTATCTTGTTTAAGTTACATAGTTGTGTATGAACTATTTTGTATGAAATTATATGAATCTTGTTGCAGATGTGCTATTGGTTTAACCATCACTTTGGATTATTGGCTGACATACTTTCCAACTTGTGATGCATCTTCGCTCGTGTGTTCCCTTCCCAACTGAGTACTGTTGCAAGTTTCCAAGGGGCACACTCATCTCAACCCACATGTGTTAGAACCTCTCATGCACCTTCCTTGACTCACTACAGTGGTCACACCCTTTCTACTGACAAATTTATCTTACTTGCTTCTGTGCGAAATCGTGGTCGAGGCATTACCATATGACCCACTACTGGGACTCCTACGCCAAATAGTCTGAGGTCTAATTGGGACTTCTTACCAGGGAGATCCCCTTGACATGTTGGTGGGTCCAACACCGTCAACATTCTAGCGCTAGAAGGAGGGCAATATTGTTGGAAATATTACTGAGAGGGGAGGGTGAATCAATATTATCAAATCAATATAACTTTTTCATTTCCATATTAAGATTCGCATATGCTACTTCAGTTAAGGAAACCCGCAGGTATATGCAACTTGTTATCACTCAGGTTGTCCCTAGGCTCCTATTAGGGATACGGCCGAGGTAACCACAAACCAATCTTCTGATTGTAGGTTCTAGCCCACCTGCAATCGGAGAGGGCTCTCTCCTTTAGATTCAAACTCAGTTGATCTGGATTCAACCTTAGTTGATGATTTAAGGCTAGCTTTCTGACTTCAAGGGAATGTTGACTGTGATTGGGAGGAAGGTAGGATTCTCGAGCAAAGAGGCACAGTAAGGTGTTATAGGTTCTGAACCATTGGGCATGGAGTCACAGATTGAGGCATGCGAGCGTTTTCTTGGTCACAAGGGGATACGGAGTGGGATAGCCACGCAGGATAC
>APFE031238448.1:20104-33760 GCA_000404065.3 Pinus taeda
GCAAAGTACAACATATTTGGCTTGTGAAATGCCAATCATGAAAAATGAATACCTGCTGCAGCAGGAGCTAACAGTGGCTCCACTCGGGGATGGCTTCTCCTTGCGGGAAGTCAAGAACAGCAGGCCAGAGCGCCTTGATTTTAAGCTTCTTGCTGTCCTCTGCAAAACTGGGAAGCATCGCCTCCTTTCTTCCGCGTGTTCCTGGTACTATAAACTCTAAAAAGTCAAAAAGTATGTACAAATCAATCATCACCTCCTCCTTTAAGCAGGGGGGTCATTGTAGTGTTTCAACATTCGGCCGTTGATCGGGCCTTCTTCCGCTGTGCTGTTATCAAGCGATTTGAGAAAGTAGGTGTTATTTCCCTGCACAACGCTGATAGTGTACGAACCTTTCCACAGAAAATCAAATTTAGCGTGTTTGCCCTTGTCTTCCCTCCTTGTATCCCATCTAAGGACTTTGCTACCTACTCGGAAATCTTCTGCTTTGGTTCTCTTGTCGAACATTTTTGTGAGTTTTTCCTGTAGACTTTGGGCTCTATTGAAAACTTCTTCTCTGGTTTGCTGAAGATGAATGGTCTGATTAATCCTTCTCTGCATGTCATTCGGTTCAGCCTGGATTTCTTCTAGCAGTTTGATAGTTGGTATGCCCAGAGATGAAGGGAATCTAGCTTCCATGCCATACACAAGTTCATAGGGGCTCATCCCAATGGATTTTTTGGTGGTCATTCGATCTGCCCATAGGGCGCTGAGAGCGTCCTTGTGCAGTTCTTTTTTGTTTCTTCTAGCATCTTCTTTATGATATTGATGAGGCTCTTATTGGAGGACTCGGCCAGGCCATTGCCTTGGGGGTAATACGTTGTGGAGTGTCCTAAGGTAATGTGGTACTTGTGGAAAAAGTTAATGATTTTATTGGATTTGAAGGCAGCTGCGTTGTCGATAATGATCTTCTACGGGCAGCCAAATCTGGACAGGATATTATTTTCAAGAAACTGGATGATGGTGGAGTCATTGGCTTGCCTATAGGGGACGACTTCAATCCATTTGGTGAAATAGTCTGTGGCCGTTAGGATCCATTTGTGCTGGCCTGAGGAGGAAGGGTGAATTTCTCCGACGAAGTCAAGACCCCACAGCTGAAAAGGTTTTCCGGTTGAGATGGGCTTTAAGGGCAGGGGCAACAACTTTCATTTTCCTTCAAAGATTTGGCATTTATGGCAAGAGGCAGTAAATGCTTTCACATCTGTAAACAAAGAGGGCCAGTAATAACCGGCCCGCAAGATATTGTCTGCCGTGGATTTCCAGTATAAGTGGCCTCCGCAATCACCTGCATGAAATTCTTTCATGAGGCTGTTAGTTTCATCCTCAGTTAAAAATTTAAGCAAAATGCCTTCATAATTATTCCAAAATAAAGCACCATCTATGACACAGAAGTTTGATGATTTCATTCTTAAAAATCTTTTTTTAGTTCTGGACAATCCTGTGGGAGCGCACAGTTTCAACAAGACAAAACAAATGTCAGAATACCAAGGGGATTGTGTGAAGGTATCACTGATCTGTGGAGTCGCCAGCTCCTCTTCATCGTCCAGCTGATTAATGTCAAGTGCTTGGAAATTCGTTTCGGCCATCAGCTTAGCTAGCCCTTGTCCTTTTATGAGCTTGGTGGGCTTTATCTCAATGTCGTACTCGAGGATGCTAGCAATCCATTTGCCTCTCCTGCCTTCCAATCCTTCTTGAGTTAATATGTCCTTAACAACCGCGTTAGGGACATATGCGATCACATGAGAGTAGAGGATACAAATTCTAAAGTCTTTAATGGCTTTGACCAGGGCGTAAGCTTGCTTTTCCATGATTTGAAATTTAAGGGGAGCGTCTCTCAGAGCTCGACTGAAGAAAGCTATTGGTTTTTCATTTCCCTGATCATCTTTCTGCAGAAGGACTGCTGCTATGGTATGTTCTGATGCGAAAGAAAAAAATGATAAAGTCTCGGTCAAATTGAGGACTGGTTAGGACCGGTGTTTGAGTCAAGGCCGCTTTTATACTCTCAAAAGTCTTCTTGGCCTCAAGGGACCATCTCACCTTGGCGTCCTTTTTTAGCATTTTACTCAATAGCCTCATTGACTCAACTAGATTGGGGATAAATCTTCTTAGGAAGTTGATTTTCCCAAGGAATCCTTGTAGCTCCTTTGTGTTTCTTGGGTAAGGGATTTGGAGGATAGCCTGAATTCTTTCTGGGTCTATTCTGATCCCATCTTTTGATATTATGTGCCCTAATAACCTGCCTTCCTCCAGGGTGAACAGGGACTTCTTCGGGTTCAAGGAAATACCGAATTTCCTGCATGTGATAAAAATTTGCCTCAAGTGCTTTAGGTGTTGTGAGTCAGATTTGGAAAATGGGGTCAGGTCATCCAGGTAAACCACAAGGAAATCATGTATTTCCTTAGCGAAAGCGATATCCATTGCTCTCTGAAAGGTAGCACCGGCATTTTTCAGCCCAAAAGGCATTTTAACATATTTGAACGTTCCCCAGGGCGTAGTGAAAGCTGTTTTGTCCTGATTATCTGGGTGAACTAGAATTTGATTAAATCCCGAGAATCCATCAAGTAGGGTGATCCTAGAAGAACCCACCACCCTTTGCAAGATGTGATCCATTTTAGGCAACGGGTAGTGGTCCTTTAGGGAGACTTGGTTTAAGTTTCTCAAATCTACGCACAGTCTTATCTCTCCTGTTTTCTTCCTGGTAGGGACTAAGTTGGATACCCATTCCGAGAATTTGATAGGCGCAATGATCCCTGCATCAAACATTCTTTTTATTTCTTTTTCAATCATAGGGAGAAGCATGGGATTGATTCTCCTGAGTTTTTGTTTGAACGGTTTCTGGTTCGGTTTGAGGGGAATGGTATGCTGGATAACTGAAGTGTCATAGGACTTCAAGTCCTCATAACTCCAGGCAAACACGTCTTGGAATTCTTTGAACAGATCCACATATTTGGGATTTTGGTCAGGAGGCAGGTTTTTAGAGAGTTTGATCATCTTGGGATGTTCTGCTGTTCCTATGTTGTATTCTTCTATGGCGGCATCCAAAGGTTCCATTTTTGCTTTTCTGGCTGCATCGTTGCTGTCGAACATGTCTTCAAATGGGGTCAGGCCAGCAGGCAAAATATTTCCTTTTAGGTCCATAAATTCTTCTTCTGCCTCGGCTGCCTTAGGTGAGAGAGACTGTTTCAGTTGCCTTATGTTTGTGCTGTCAAAAATAGTCAGGCTGAGTATCTGTTCAGCCATGGAGGTTTTTAGGGTCATGTGATCTAGTTGCTGTGTTTCTGGTGTAGCGTCCATGTCAATACTGGTGCTAGAGAATTCCCCTTCCAGAGTTAAAAAATTGTTAATCTGTGCATCGTCTTTGAATACCTACCAACTCTCAACATTGTTAGGAATTGACGGTCTATGTTTTACTTCTACAGTGAAGTGATGACTTGGTCCAAAGGGGAACCTACAGGTGCTGGCAAAGGTAGCCAAGCTATGAGCATGAATGTTATTTTCTCGTGCGATTTTGGTCAGCTCAAAATCACTGAAGGTGCTAAGCAATTCGCTGGCCATGGCTCTGTAAGCTCTCATTCTACTGTCATTGGTGACGAAATTTCCCTTTATCTGTTGTATAATGAGGTCCGAATCGCCTAGGATGGAGATTGTGGTAGCTCCCAAGGTTTTGAGCAGCTTGAGACCTAAGAGGAGGGCTTCGTACTCTGCCATGTTGTTCGTACATTTAAAATTGAGTCTATAAGCATGGCCTTGTGCATGATTTTCGTGAGTTTTGTAAATCCACACTCCATCCCCTGCTCCTAACTTGTTAATTGCACCGTCAAATTCTAAATACCATGAGACGTCTGGTCCAAGGTGAGTTTCGGGGGTTTGAGGGGCCTGCAGCACAGATGAACTGATGACTTCTGTTTTGGGATTTTCTTCCAGTCCTGTGCTCGTCGTCTGGGTTGTAGAAATAATTTCCACCGAGCTGTCGGCTGGCCTGATGCTAGCATTGGTTTCTTGTTCTAGGGCTAGCAGTTCATCAGGATTTGGAAGACTTGTATTATCATTAAACAAAATAAAAGAATCCATATCGGAATGGATTGAGTATATTGGAAAATTTTGGGGTTTCTCCTCACTACTCACCACATATTTCATCAGTGTTTCCCTATAGAGTCTCTTTGGTTGCCCAAAGACGGATATAGTGGCGTAAGAGAGGTCGAGTTGAAGGGATCCTTGCAGTTTTGCTCCCCATGATCGGGATAGTAGCATGCCATACTTTGTGGGTATGTCAGCTACTACTACGTCCATTAAGATTGTTTTGTTCGAGAATTGGACTAGGGATACACAAAGATCTTTGATTAAGCCTAGGCATTTGAATTGACTTGAATCGAATGAATACAGATCCTTATAGGGTCGGGTGACATCGAGGTTTAACTTTTCCATTACGGCTTTGGGCATGAGGTTGTGTGAGGCGCCTGAATCAAACATAGCATTGTGGAATATCTTGTCGTGTATGTGCAGGTTGATATAGAAAGGTGGAACAGGTCCGAATGTTGTTTTTCCGTCAACCTCTGGCCCGAACAGTAATTCCGGGGTGTCATCTAGAATATTTACATCATCCCTAATTTCAGGAAATTGGAGTGATTTTTGAATTTGTTGTCTATACACAGTGTGCTTAGCCAGTTCTGAGAGGGGGATGGAGATTTTGAGCTTCCTGATTTCGGCTTCTAGGCTGAATGGATTTTCTGCTGGGTTTCGGGTATTAACACCGGCGAGTTTTTCATTCTCCGGTGTATCTTTTGTATTTCCCTTTAGGATGTGCGTATCGCTATGTATAAATGTCTGTGGTTTTTCTGTTCTGGGAACATTTTCATGGATGCTTTCCAGGTCTTTTTCAGGGAGGGACAAGTGTATTGGTTGTCCTATAGAACCCTGTGTTTCTGTTACATCCTCCACAATAACTTGTGGCGAATTTGGGACCTGGTTGTCAGTTGCATGACCGTTGCTGATTTTCCCTTTAGCCTTGTTTGGCTGCTTACCATCCTTTGTCTTGCTGGGTGGAGGCACATCCACAGTTCGTGTTCTCAGTTTGTATTGCTTATGTACCTCATACATGGCAGTGTCATACCCTTGTTTAAAGTCAAAGGACTCTCCCGATCTAGTGTGGAATTGCTCTATATTAAGGTATGGGGGGTTTTCTTCCGTGAAGGAGGATTCCTGTCCATTTTCTGAATCAACCAGGTTCATCAGGGTCCCATCTGTGGGATCAGCAGAAGTAGATGCCTCGGTGAAGTTTTCTTGGAAAGGAGGTCTTATGTCATGATCCTGGTTGGCCCTACCCATGTTCATGTTTTGGGTTTTCCTGAAATTTGGGTTCCTAGTGGTGTTGGGCTGTTGATTTTCCCATGCAGTTTTTCTCTCCACGTTGTCTAACCTATCCACCATTCTGTTCATGGAAGTGATGATCGCCTCCATTTTCTGCTCGTGAGAGGAGGGCTCTTCTTTGAAAGTTGTTTTTTTCTTGGATCTTGTTCTGTTTCTTTTGGCGATTAGGTTTGCTTCTACGCTTACCGCGGCATCTTGCATTTCTGCAAGGCTTTGAGGGGCTCTTTCCCTTAATTGATATGCCATCTCGGCATCAAAGACATCCGGGAATTTGTATAGAGCAAGGTCAGGTGGAGGTCTTAGATTTGGTGGTATCGTGTTGTAAACATTGTTAAATCTGGCACAGTAATCCAGAACGGCTTCCCCAGGTCCTCTCTTGATAGACTCATATTCAGATAGAATGTGCAGGGGGTCCTTCCTTTTCTCCCATCTGTTAATGAAGGTTTGGTATAAGGCTTCCAGATTTAATATCGAATTGGGTGGAAGTGCCCTAAACCAGGTTCTGACATCACCGGTTAGACTTTGAACAAAAATCTTCATCCTTACGCTCTCATCGTCTATTTCATAACTCTCGAAATAATCCTGCATTTTTTTCGTATGTTGTAGGGCGGTACAAGGGGTTGTGCCATCAAAGTAAGTGATTTTCGACTGATAGTCCTGGGGCATTGCCCCGGGATTAGCAGGTAGTCATAATTGTGCGTATCTAGCCATGACTACGGGAATTAGCGGAACACCTAAAGCGAGAGGGACTATAGGGATAACTGGGGGTGAGGGAATAACCGATGGGCTATGGGTATGGGGTTGAGGTGTGGAAGAGCTTCTTGGAGAAGGGGGCGATGAGTCAGAGGAATTCGGGGTGGATCGGACTAGGACTTTGATGGGGGTTGGCACAACAATCGGTTGAATTACTTCAGGACTAACAGGGGTCTGGCAGTCTTTTTGTTTTTGCTGCTTGATGATCTTCGGGATTAGATTAGGATTTCCAACAGCGAGCAGATTATTGGGATCGGTATTTGATCGTGTATTATGCGTCAGTTTCTTAGGAGCCAGCGTGTATTACGTGATTGATTGCATTGATTTATCTGAGGAGGTCCCCAGCGGAGTCGCCATTATGTTATCACTCAGGTTGTCCCTAAGCTCCTATTAGGGATACGGCCGAGGTAACCACAAACCAATCTTCTGATTGCAGGTTCTAGCCCACCTGCAATCGGAGAGGTCTCTCTCCTTTAGATTCAACCTCAGTTGATCTGGATTCAACCTTAGTTGATGATTTTAGGCTAGCTTTCTGACTTCAAGGGAATGTTGACTGTGATTGGGAGGAAGGTAGGATTCTCGAGTAAAGAGGCACAGTAAGGTGTTATAAGTTCTGAACCATTGGGCATGGATTCACAGATTGAGGCATGCGAGCATTTTCTTGGTCACAAGGGGATACGGAGCGGGATAGCCATGCAGGATACAACATTCAGGCTGCTGAAAGTATGGAATGAACATCAGGGATGAAAGGCAAAAGAGAATCATTTCATCATGCTGACAGAGGGGAGAAATGGATGAGTGGGATCCCGGAGCAGTTAAGGATTCCAAAGAAATGCACCCATATACGAACGAAACAGGGTAAACTAGAGCAGTTAAGAATTCTAGCTCATTACCTTTTTAGAAGAAAACATCGAAAAGTGCAGAAATTGAACTTAAGGTGTACTTAAACAAATCTTAAGCTATTCTTTTTTCTTGCAACTTAGAATGGCGGAAAGATGATAAAAACATAAAATAAACAGGGAGGAAGAACACTTATTGGATCATGCAGAGACACAGGAATTCCGTAATCATTCCTTGGCCTAGAGAAAATAGCAAGTTGTTTCGCAATCCATGCTTTCAACCAATATTTGATTATGAAAAATATGACGTTACAGTGCGAGTCTTTACTCAGAGAAAATTGCTGAAAGAACTGACCAACAACTACTACTACCAACCAACCAACCTTTACAATATCGCTTCGCGTGGTATTTATAAACAAAATATCAGGAAGACATCATTACAAATGACTGTGACAGGTCTGCTTAGAACTCTTCAAAAGAATCTAAATGCTGCTAGAAATAAATGCAGGTAAATCTTTTTGGCTGCGCTGAGGGCAGCTGAATCGGAACAGGTGACGAGGTGGCCCTTGGGGACCAGATGCGTTGCTACTGAAGTGAATGCGCTTTGGGGCTGCAGTTCGGCCTTGGTGTGAATTGAATGTGCAATTATTATGATTTGAGAGCTTTAAGTGATTTTTCTCTCTTCCTGTGAATCTGCTGAAGGGTATTCAATTTCTCTTGCTTTGGGCCGCTGCTCAAGATATTCTCTGATACACTTTGCCGCTACATTGATGATTTCCACTGTCGACTGATAGTCTTTGACACGCTTGAAGCCTGCTGATTTGATCTGATACACTTTGAATTCTATGAATGATCTGCTGCTGTCTTTAAACCGGATCCTTTGGCACGTTTGGGCGATTTAGGGCTTTTTCGGCGCGCAGTGGGCTCGGCAATCCGAAGATTCCCGAAGATTCCTCGAAATGGCCTATTTCCCGTAGGGATGCGCTGATTAACGCTATTCACGCATCGAAAACTGCCTCTGTTTCTTGATTTGGAGCTCCGAAGTGCGACTTTTCTCCTTGCGCGAAGCTTTTTCGGCTTTTCTGGCTGTTGACGTAAGCACTGCGTCGGCTGTACGGCGGATGACGTCATCAATGGGTCCCTGGTACAGTGCGACGTGGTGGGGTACTGGTGGACTGTGGTGAAGAGACTCTGCTGCGATATAGTGATATCGCGTCGGCGGGGAAAGAGGGGGATCATTGGGTTGGGCGTGTGGTGCTTGTGATTGCTGATATGCGATATCGCGATATCGCATCGGGGGAGACAGAGGGGTAAACAGATTGGTCACTCGGCGCTTGTAGTCGCCGATCGCTGATTTCACTATATCACATCGACGGGGAACGGGTGGGCAAGGTTTTACATGAAAGTGAAATGGCGAGGTCGCGATGCGAAAACAGCTTTGAGGGGGGAAAAGGTAAGTAAGTGGGTGTGAAGGGCCGTTGAAGTTTTGGAAGGGGTCCGACTACTTCGGGGGAGTTTTATACTTAAGAAGAAGTCCATAGTATGTGGAAGGTGGTTTCGGAGGTTGGGTTCTTGCTTAGTTTCTGATAAACTAAACAATTCCCGGGACTTGCTATGGTTATTTTTCAACCAGGGGAAGGGATATTACATAGGGGAAATTACTTAATATTAGTACGGGGACAGGAAACATAGGGAGCTACATAATAACGTTAGGGGTTAATGTGGAGGTGGTAAGAAAGTGCTAAGTTCGGGGGAACTTAGGCTGTCGCAGGGGGAAAGGACCATATTTCGGGAGAAGATATGGAACAACTTTGAGCAAAGCAGATCTTTACTCAACCAGAGTGATGAAGATGGTGAACTAAAGAGGTGTCGAGTAGATCTTGACCTCTTTTTGGGGATGTTAGTTAATGATTGGGGGAAAGCAGCGAAGGGGAGTAGGTAACTCATTTGGCTTTTCTTACAAACCTTTGTGATTCTGTTCCTGCATGATATGTACCTGCAAACTTGGAACTTGTCAGCAATTCAAGCAACAGCTCAGAACTACCTACCTAGCCCTCTTCCTAAGCATTTTTTCTTCTTTTGCTTGGGGGTGCACTTAGACTTGCAAACCTGTCATAATGCATTTTTTCTTTGATGTTTTCCTATCTAATACTACCACCTTATTCTTCCAGACCTCAGATTATGTTTGGACTCCCCTCTTGTTCTCTACCTATCTAAGAGTCTGCCAAGATAAACTGTTTGGACAGCTTACAATCTCTCTACTTAAACATGAATTTAAACCGGGAGCCAAGATTAAACTGTTGGACCTCCTTAACTGGAAGTAGCGATACAGGAAAACCTTACAAAATTTGAAGTCAATAATGAATATTTGAAGAACTCCTTTCATTTGGAGACTGTTTGAGCAAATATGGAGCATTGCAGCAAGCAAAGTACGACATATTTGGCCTGTGAAATGCCAATCATGAAAAATGAATACCTGCTGCAGTAGGAGCTAACACAACTGTGTGTAGTGCAACAAGCGTATATCTAGTAGACTTATGATTCAGGTAGTTGATCCTTAATGAGTGCATCAGGACATTATTAGCCATATGAACAATAAATAGGAGCAGTAAAATAGAACAAATCATCACACTCAAGAAGCACACATGAACACCATGATATAAGGTGGAAACCCAATGTGGGTGAAAACCACCTGCTGCAATTCGTCTCTATCTTCTTTTAATTAGAAACTTGTTTTTACAATGGTTATATACTGGTAGAGTCTTATACTAGTACGCAGGCTTCTACCTGCAGAAGGCTACAACCTTCTCTCGTTCTCCAAACTCTCCTGGAAGGGAGCTACAACCCCCTTTTCTCTTGTACTAGCTGAGGTACTAGTACATAGGTGATGGCCTACAAAAGGTTACAACCTTCTCTTTTCTTCCAGGGACCGCATTTAATAAATTTTCAGACTGGATCCATAAATACAAAATAATCACCACTGCAATACAATCATTAACTATACCTGCATCATCAATCTTTGAATCACCCAATACTGAATCACTCAAACCCTGTCATCAAAACATAGTTACCAGAACACAGACCAGAGCCCAGAACTCTGCAACAACCACTAGAATCAAGAACAACCTGAACCATCATATCTCATAATGTATACGCTACTTTACTGTGTCAAACTGGCGTGTATATGCTCTTTCACCGGAGAGAACCCGTGTACATATCTAAAAATAATTACTTATACCTTCGCTGCAATTTCCAACTTTAGATATACCTAGACAATAAGATATAAAGGATGAAAAATGTGTCAGTACTCAGATCTACTCATGATCATACTATATAATACATTTTAGTCTTCAAGATCCCGGACCATCAACCTTTATCAACCACATAGGAGCCTCCTTGATTCAGATCGAGCCAAGAATTTCAAACCCATAACCAATATACTAGATCTCACTCTTCATTAGATATTCACCACACTCTTGCACCCCTTGGCCTAATGATCTCCTCCTTATATAGGTTTAGGCTTCTCTCAATACCATGGTCCAAAACCATGTAGAACCAATACCTTGGATCCAATACCTGGGGTCAACATTTCAGACCAAATGCCACGGACCAATACCAAAATACCATGGACCAAATACCACGGACCAAAACTTAGTTTTCCAACATGTATGCACCTTTCCTTCTGTGAACCTGCGTGTGTACGTATACACACCTTTTGTTCTTCTCACCTGCATGTATACGCACTTTCATCGAGGTTAACCTGCGTATATATCTCTCTCTTGACCTGTTGTACTAAGATCTGTCCTCTGATTGAGATGCCACCAAGGACAACCCCTGTATCATACCTCTGAATGAGTTGCCATCAAGGACAACACCTGTATCATAATGCCAACAAAGATGACAAGCCATGTCCTCTCATCTAGTTTCAAACCTTTGCATACCTTTCATGGGTTCTTTCACTCTTCTCCCTCCGCGATGTTTTCCGAAGTGTGAAGATGTCTCCATCATGGGGGCATTGTTCGATCTCTTTTCCTCTTACACGTATGATGATGAAGGCGAAGTGGCATGGACTGAATACTTACAAGACTTTCTTTCCATGCTTCATGAGGAAGATGGGTGTTCTGACAAATAGGCCAGCTTGTTGCTTGCGCACACACTTCACGAATCTCCACATCGTTGGCTGCTCAGCCTACTGGTTGACAACGTGCACTCACTTGAGCACTTCTATGATCTCATTGAAGATACTTTCTATAATTTTGATCCAGACTATCTTTACCAAAAAATGTTACAACAACAAAAGGCTCTGCATTAATCAATTATAGATCTTTGGCAGCGCTTCCATGACTTGCAATTTCAAGATCTGAGGAGGCAGATGAAATTTTCCTATCTTTGGGACCTTTTCGACTATTGCCTTAAGAAATCTTCCCATCCTAAGAAGAAGCTTGAGATCAAGCCTTGCTCAACATTCTTCACTAATGGAGCTGCGCAATATCATTTGGATGTGATCACTGTCTCGACTAACTGTTCGCATTCCTCTCATTCAACAACTCCACCATTGCTGAGTGATGTTGAGGATCATGCTTACACACTTGTTCATCCTTCACATCCTCCCAACATCACTTCACTTAATGTTTGCGTAGATTTGGTTGTGAGTCCTTCGAGTTCTCATATGCATTCTGTTCTATGGCCTCCGTCTTCACACTCGAGTGTTCCTCGAGATGATATTATCTTGTGTTCATCCATTCCAGACTCTTAACTTGTTGTGAATGAGGAAAAACCCGTCAATGAAGTTGGTGTTGCACAAACAACATCTGCTATTATTCATGAAGAGTATGAGTGGGAGCTCGATCATCAACACTCGGTGAAGGAGGCTCCCTTCCGTCTGAGTCCCCTTCATTATTTCCTAACATCTTTTGTGAAACTGCCATCCATGATTTCACATGTGTGTCTTCATCCACAGATGCACCCATTGTTTATCACTCTCAAGACTCACCAGATGTTGGTCCATCATTCGAAAACAAAGAGGATAAGCTATTCATTGAAAATCCACTTGATCTTTCATCTGTCTTTTTCGGAAACATAGAGGATGAGTTTGTTCATTTTTCATCTACCCCTCTGTTTGATTCATCTGATCACGAGAATTTCGATGAATTCATTGATTTTTCTGATCGTGGTGGTTGTGATCCCCTTCTATTATATCCAAAGATAGCAAGAAATATGATTACATTCTCTGTTACATAGGACATTATGATCATGGATCAATACAATAGATCTCAATATATCAGATTTGATCAAATACATCGGAATATATTTAGCATTGCGAGACTAAAATCTGGTAGTATTTTGACATCTTCTCTGATCTCCTTCTGCGCCTTTACCTTGCTGGTTCTTTTATAGTTTCTACTTGTTTATATGGTCCAACTTAGATCTTCTTTGAAAGGATCAATCCTTCCTTATTTCAAACTCGCTTGATACAGTCATCTTGCTCCTACTCTCACTTGATGATTTCCAAAGCTTTAACTAACTTTGCTGGTTATCAATATTTCCTTTCCACTTCCATTTTCTGGCCAAGTTTAACAATACGAAAGTGGATTCTTTCTAGATTTCACTTTCTCCTTTTTCCACCACCAGTTTTTGGCCAAAGCTTACAATTTCAAAAATGAATGACCCAACAAGCCCCGACCACAACCAATTGGCTCGCCCTTGAGTCAATCCTCTATTGCACAACATGTTATCCTTCAAATGAAGGACCCAACTATGGAATTGTAGTGATCACTGACTTGAGGAAAGAATCATAGGTAGTTAATTGGTCTTGCCACTTCTGCAATAAAGACTTTTCCCGGTGAGCAAAAAATTGAGCATCAGTCGTGTTGGGTACCTCGAGCTGGGCTGTAAAGACATTACTCCA
The DNA here is from genome assembly GCA_000404065.3 of Pinus taeda. Taxonomy (NCBI): domain Eukaryota; kingdom Viridiplantae; phylum Streptophyta; class Pinopsida; order Pinales; family Pinaceae; genus Pinus; species Pinus taeda. The sequence goes on from APFE031238448.1 coordinate 33,008, forward strand.
TTCAAAATTTGCATTAAGGTCGAGTTTATATAGTTGGAGACAATGTTGTTGGAAAGTAGGTTTAAGATTACAAATGATCTTCTTAGGTTTATGGGAATCCTCCTCAAAAGTATTAATTTTGATATTTGTTTCTTTGACCCATATTGAAACACTTGGAGTAATAGACAGAATGGATAGGGGGACAATGGTAGACAATATAGAATGAAGGCTTAGACACATATGCTAGGGAAATTTTTTGGATTAAGATTCAAAAGTGAATGAATGACACTAATACAACTCTTCATACTTATAGAAAATCCACACATTGTGATAGTTAGTTTGGTCGTTAGACATTAAATGAAACAATCGACTCAATCAAAATTTGATTCAAAAATTTTATGATAACCAAAAATCAAGTTCCAATTCAACTCGTCAGTAACCAAAAAGTATTTGACAAGACAGACTCATAAACTATGCATCAATGTGTTGTCGGTTCAGCCACACCCAACAAAACCATGCGCATGTTAGTAGACAAGTTGGATGAAGGAGTCGAACCAATGCACCGGTTGCAACGGAGGCAAGAGTTCGCTTCAAAAAGATGTCACCATGAGGTGCATGCTCACCATCACAGACGACCAAGCTTGGCATCAACTTAAAACCTTAAACATCACAAGCATGGAAAAAGTTGGTCTCATCACAACGGACCAAGTGTCATTGATGTATTTCATGGCTTGCTCAAGCCATGTTGTCTCACATGAGTACAGGTGCATTGTA
>APFE031238450.1:4621-23273 GCA_000404065.3 Pinus taeda
ATTATGCCTGCTATGTCTTTGATTTGATTCATTATTCTTTCTCCTATAGCAATCTTTAGCCAGATGTCCAGGTTTTCCACAATAATCACATTCAATGTTCCTCTTAACATAAGAATTAGGAAGTGCCATACCTTTCTGCTTTGCTTGAAAACGGCCTCTGTTCCTATCCCATGGTCTCCCTCGGAATGATCTTTTGCCTCTTGCAGTCAAAGCCAAATCAGAACCATTTGACTCCAGGTCAAAAATTTTCATGCGCTCTTCTTCTTGAAGAAGAATTCCAGCCAATTCTTCAAATGTAGGAGGTGTCGGTCTAGCTGAGAGAGCTGAAATAAAAACTTTATAGTCTGGGACTAACCCCTTTAAAGCAACAGTTACCAAGTCTATACTAAAAACCTTTTCACCAATATCACCAAGCTTATCACTAAAATCTTTAATTCGGGAAACAAAGTTACTAATGCTTTCATTGGCATCCATTTTGATAGATAGCAGCTTTGTTTTTAAAAATAAAATACGGTTTGCATTAGTAGTCTCATACAAACCTTTGAGGGTGTCCCATGTCGCCTTTGAAGTTTCACAGTCCCGAATGTGAGGAATAATATTGTCCTTCACTGACATGCGTAGCAGCACCCTTGCTTTCATTTCACACTTCTCCCAATCTTGAGTGGCAGTAGGAGGTTGAGGCTTGGTCTTGTCACCTTTGACAATCGGCCAGAGATTGTATGCCTCCAATACTGTGATGATCTTAAATTTCCAATTGACATAATTTTCTCCATCAAGTTTTGTAGACTCATTTAAATATGAATCTGCAAGGGGATTAGCCATTTCTCCACCAATGACCAAATTAAAAAAAAACGCAAGCTTCTTCCAACAGGAAAACTGGTTAATAAATAAAAATGATCGCAGGGAGTTTGTTACTGGATTTCATAAGAGGAAAAAAAACAGAGGCGTAAGCTGGCTGAACAACAACAGCAATACTTAACCAACAGTAACAACAAAAACCAGGAATCGGTTCTTTCTTCACAATGGCGGCAGACAACCAGATGATTCCCCTGCAATCAGCGGACAGCCTCCCTTTCGACATCAACTGACGGCTTCAAAGATCGGCTTGCTTCCTTCAATTGGCGTCAATACATAGGCTTACAACTGTGGCTTTAGACAGGGACGACGGCAACTTACAACTGTGGCTTTAGACAGGGACGATGGTAGACAGTGACTCTGTTTTCACATCAAACCTCCAGACAACATGTTTTCTCCAGAGTGAAGAATGTAAAGTGCCTCTAATTCCGGCTAGCCAACACGAAAAAGCACAGCTAAAGATGCATTAAAATTCCCGAATCATGCATTAAAATTCCCGAATCGGCATACCTTTAACAGCCACGCTCCAAAAAAATCAGTAATGACCGGCCTTGTGAAGCGATCTCGGCAGCATGAGCACCACCAGGCAGCGTCAAAGTCGTGAATTTGCTCTGAAATCTAGTCTCCAAGACAATCCAATCTGTCACTGCGCACACTCTAATGGCAGAATCACTCACTGCCCGTGAAGAGGAGACAGGCGCAGACGAAAGAGCTCTGATACCAAATTACAAATTACAATAAAAAACTATAACAAATGCACAGGTAGAAACACCAGCAAACGTGAGACAAAGCTCACACGACTTCATTACACTCTTTGCTCAATTACATCACAATTATATAGGAAACTAAAAAACTAATTCTGTTCAACCACTCACAACTAATTTTGTTCAACCACTCATAACTAATTCTGTTCAACTGCTCATAACTAATTCTATTTCTGCATTATTCTCACAAGGACGTTGCCTGTGAGTTTGTTTTGGGATAGATCAAGCCTTCAAGGTAGTAAAGGGATGTTAAATTGAAGAAGGATTCTGGGATGGGGCCTGTCAGTATATTCCTGTCCAAACAAAGGTGATCCAATTTTTTCCCCTTGTAAAGATAGACTGCGAGTTCCAATCCACAGTACTCCCCAATATCTCTGCAACGCGCCGCCACACGTCTTTGGCAAAGGAGCAGCCAAGAAATAAATGGGAGAAATCTTCAGTCGTAGTCCCACACATGTGGCATCTGCCCGGGCCATTATGTTCCATCTTCATCAAATTGTCCCAATTGAGAATGCGGTTAGAAAGAGCCAGCCAAAAAAAACATTTCAGCTTCAGAGGGGCTTCCTACCTGGGAATAGTTCATTGCTCAAAATTCTTTAACAGCAATATATCCATTCACATGTTTGCCATCCCAAGCAATTATATCAGCCCTGTTACAGATAGAAATCTCTGCAGAAACTAATTTGCGTCTATAAGTTTCCCATTCCAGTTCTAACTAGGCCGGAAGGCCCAAGTCCCACGAATGTGGCCATGATTTTATAAGCGGACCATCTTGTACAGTATACTGCAAATCTGCTAGGTGACAAAGCCCCTTCTGGTTTATATATTGGATGATTTGTGGACACACTGGTCCCCATCAAAACCCTTAATAGCATCCAGCCCAATGTGAATTCCTCTGCCCTCCCCAACTTGCCAACGCAAAAACCTTTCTAGGTATTGTAGAGTGTTTTGAGTGTAGTGTAAGTGAACTCCACGTTTACACGCAATATGAAGCAACGACCATTCCCTCACTCCATTTCCAAAGTGCAAATTGCCAAATGGTTTCAGACGTTGGCATGAAAACCGCGTTCCATTGGACTGTGTAAGGCCATCATTGGATTCCGTGAATGGATAAATCTTGTCGTTGATGATGACTGTTGTATGGAAAATGACACTTCCAATCATGTTCCTCCCTTTCAGGGTTTTGCTAAATTTTGTTGTGATGTCTTCATCATGCCAACCAACATAACATAAGTTTAAATCAGATGTCATCAATGCCTCTTTTAATTATCAACGTGTATGGACACTGAACAATATTGACAACATTTTCAAATTAGCTAGAAAATGTTGGAGTTGTCTATAATGCGACTTTTTGGAGATTTCGGTGACGGAATCCGGCGGAAGAAATTGAGGTTAAATCTTGATTTTTTGCAGTGAAAATGGTTTTTTAACTGCATATTTGGATTCAACACCATGAAAAACCCTCGGGACGCTTTGATTGTGCAGAAACTAGCTATCAAACTTGCCATTCCAATAAATTACTGCCGGATTTTGACCGGAAAAACCCACCAGAAAGGCTTTCAAAAAGTCGCATTATAGACAACTGCGAAAATGTTTATGTTTTTGTTTTGTTTTCATTCTTTAATAATTTATTTAATGGTGTTTTTTAATAGTACTAAATTGATTTTCTTATCTTAAAAATATATTTTAAATAAGAAAATATGATATACTTATTAATGATTTTATTATCAACTTTAGTTAGTTTTTTTATTATTAAATTATACATTTTTTTAACACTCTTTTTTTCATGAAGTATTTAAAAAATTAAAAGCCTAATTTTCTTGTATATCTTTCAATATTTTACATTAAAATTGGAATAGTCTAAGATGACATTTATGAAACAGTTTTATTTGGTGTAATAATGACAACCTCCTTTAAAAAAGGAGTTGTCTATAATGCGATTTTTTGGAGATTCCGATGACGGAATCTGGGGGAAGAAATGAGGTTAAATCTTGATTTTTAGCAGTTAAAATGGTTTTTTAACTGCATATTTGGATTCAGCACCCTTAAAAACCCCTGGGAGCCTTTGATTGTGCAGAAACTAGCTATCAAACTTGGAATCTGGGGGAAGAAATGAGGTTAAATCTTGATTTTTAGCAGTTAAAATGGTTTTTTCACTGCATATTTGGATTCAGCACCCTGAAAAACCCCTGGGAGCCTTTGATTGTGCAGAAACTAGCTATCAAACTTGGGATTCCAATAAATTGCAGCCGGATTTTGACGGGACGGAAAGGCTTTCAAAAAGTCTCATTATAGACAACTGCTTTAAAAAATAGCATATATCTTTAAATTCAAATTTTACCATTAGAAAAGAATAAAAAAACTTGAATTGTTAAATTAACAAGTCAAATAGAGTATGAATTCTTGTCATCCCTATAAAAGTTATAATATTTTAATTTTTTTTACCATGCAATATTTTATTAAAGAATGTAGAACTATATTATTAATTTTAACACAAAAATAACTGAAAATATAAATCATTGAAAATATGTTGAACACTGCAGTGAGATAGATTAGATACATAAGCGATAACACACTATTCACATAAGAAATGGAATATGCACTCTAAGAAAACCTAGAAAAACCTAATGAGAAGTTGACATTATGCTATGCTCTTTCCTTCTCAGTATGAAAAGATAAGATACATAAGCGATTCACATAATAAATGGAATATGCACTCTAAGAAAACTTAGAAAAACCTAATGAGAAGTTGACATTACGCTATGCTCTTTCCTTCTCAGTATGAAAAGTGAATACAAAGAAACGAGTATTCATTATGGAAATAAGATAATAACTAAAATAATAAAATAAGAGTTGAATTCTTTTAATCATTCTTCTTATGATTTACTTAAATTTCAAGTCTAAGAACTTGTTGGATGTATAATTAAATTATGTATCGAATCAGCCCCCACTCTACATACTTTTGATAAACCTAAACCAATAGTGAGATAAACAAGCGATAGATGAAAAAACATGTTTTTATCCACTGTATATTTTAGATAGTCAGAAAAATAGATAATAAGAATGCATGAAAAAATATGTTTCTTACCAATTTTGCATAATTTCCATTAGTATAGATCCATTTTAGCCACGGATCTAGCAAGAACTGAGAGGGATCAAATCTCTTGAGGTGCAACTTATTTTATAATGCAAAACTCGAATAAAAAGTTTTCTCTTTGACATATTTAATCCCTTTGAAAGCTTCGTAGATATGTCATTAAAATAGATCTATATTGGTTCTATGTATAGAAAAACAACTTGGGCCATTGAATTGTGTACACTATACGACATTTTCTCTTATTTATAAATTTTTAAATACACATAAATATTACATAACCCTCCATATTACATAATCCCCTTCAACCAATTGAGAGAAAGGTCATGGTCTTGTACTTAACATACCAACACACACTATTCAACATGAAATTATAATATTAAAAGTCTTTATAATATATTAACTTCTTCTTTTCTCTTCTTTCTTTTTAAATATATTTATTTATGACTTATTTTCAATTTATTATTATTATTATTTTTTTTTTTTGACATAATCGGTTGTTGGTTATTGAGGCTAAGCTCTTGAATTACAAGGCATTATGCCCGAGAAGCAAAGCAGGAAAATACTACAAGGAAGAAAAAATTCCTCTTTGCTCCTGTCATTTCTGATTTTTGGAAAACCTAAACAAGTATAGATTCTAATGAACTGGAATAATAAGAAATAGAATTTACATTGCATGCCTAATCTATGTTTATATGGCTGATCTGGTGAGTTGTAGACTCATTGGGCTTGTTGTCGACTTCAGCGTTCCTTAGGCTTGAAGAGCTAGTGTTGGGAGCGTTTCTTTTTTCCATCATGAACTTCAGAATGTCAATGGACTCCTGGGCATGGCTGCATCTGTTGGAGGGATCGTTAAACTGTTCCTGAAGTGAAGAAACTCGACGGAGAAAATGATTGAGGTCAGCCTCATTCTTCTCGCTAGTGATCTAGTGATTAGTGTCGATTTTAGCATCCAAACTCTTCTGATTATTGATATTATGAAGTAATTGATTTTTTTTACTTTATGGATCTTTTAGTTTAAGGATTGAAATATTTTATTATGATAAACATAAAACTATTTGTTTCGTTTAGTTTATTTCCATATATACATATATGAAGGTGATATTGAAATAAATTATTCAACAAATTATGTTACTTCATATAACTATCAAAATATATTATTCATGGTTGAAAGTGAGAGTGAAAAGTTTTTACCACTTCTCTTTCAAAAATAATATTTTATTGTCTTTTTATTTCAAAAATTCTACTGCCACTATAATTGGTTGTAATATCAACAACCAAGTATAGTGAGAGTAGAATTATTGATGTTCTAACCAAATATCTAAATTCTTTTTTATTTTTATGATAGTTCACATTGTCTTTGTATTTAAAGATTTTTTTATTTTTTTTTCTTAAAAGGGCACATGTCAAGTCTATGTTGAGCACGGAAAAACTTACACATATCCCTCATATTGGGTTGTAGAATGAGCCTCTCGGCTCAATAAACCCATGGTGAGATAGAACGGATATCCATGAAAGATTTTTTTTTGGATGTACGTCTAATTTATTTCATTATGAGTCTATCGAAGGTATGCAAAGTGGATAGTCATTGGATGTGGAATTTAATCATACATTCAAAGAGTTCTTATACTTGAATTTGGGTAAACCTATAAGAGGATAAGTCAAAAATCAATTAAAAAATAGTTTTTCTTTCCCTCCAAACTATTTACCCTTATGATCAACATTATCATCGTGAATATCGTTGGTTATTTGAAATTTAAAAATTGAACTTGATTCCGCAATATCTTTTTTTGAGGTCACTTTTTACCTCAAAATTTCTCTAATGATCCATGAAATATCATCTAGATTTTCTTAGAAGTTTCCCTTTTAGTCCAACTTGCTAGAGTTCATACTACCACCCTTTTTGTTTCTTTGTTTTTTTCTATAGAATTGTATCTTCTAGAATTAGATATTTTTCCTGAGATCCTTTTGTGGATAGCAATAGGTGACACATCTTCATAAAGTGACCACTTTGGAGGTGCCACGCTCTTTAAAGTACAAGTTAATTTTGAGGTTCATATATTTAAAGGCTAGATAGATGCAAATGTTCTAGACAAACGATTAAATCTCCTAGAAGGATTTTTTTTCAGTCCATAATTTTTTTAATAGGGAAAATATTACCTTTTCCCTCCTTAAGATCTCCTCCCAAGTCAAGAATTGGTGGGAAACTTACTGTGAGCAACAGGCCATGAAGGAATCCACAGTATTTTTAGTCACACCCACTTGTGACTCTCTTAGGGATGTCGTTAAGGAACAATAATACCCTGTTGGAAGCTACAAAGAATAGTACATGAGATGTATCACACTATGGAAGGAAGGGGACCATGCAGTGCCAAAGTTTACAAATATCTTTCATATAATTCACACCAAGCTAGGTATCAAGGAATCTAAGTGACATCTGGTGCTCAAATATCATGGTTGTCTGCACAAATACAACCAAATAGAATGGATTTCTTAGGCATCTCCTTGCTTAGAGTAGCATACTGATATGTTTTTAAAATTGAGCAAAAATTCAAACAAAACAATCAAAACTTTGGATATACGAATACTTCAGCATCCCAAAACCATAGAAAAAAGGTGTTGACGATGTTGGACCCACCAACATGTCAGGGGATATCCCCAGCAAGAAGTCCCAAGTAGACCTCAGACCGTTTGAAGTAGGAGTCCCAGCAGCTAGTAGTACGGTATCGCCTTGATTGTGGTTGCACGCAGAGTTAAGTAAGATGTCCTTATTGGAAACAAGGTTGTGACCTTGCAGCAAGTTAGGGAATATGCATGGAAAGGCTCTAGCACACGGAAGGGGAGAGGAATGCACCCCTTAGAAGTTTGTAATAGTATGCAACTTGAAAGGGAACACACAAGTTGAAAGACATCACAAGATGGAAAGCAAAATAGTCAACAATCCAAAGTGATGAGTTAAACCAACAACACACTTCGACTAAGATTCATGCTAACACATACGGAATAGTCCATACATACATGCATAAGTGATCCAGGTGGATATTGGTGGCCACCTGCCTATTCCACCTAGGCCCCCCAGTTAGTTTCATCGTTTCCTTGTTCATTTCAACATTTACAATTTTTAGCAGTTTTTCAAGTCCTGAACTATTGGAGCAGTTGTAACCCTCTAAACGACATTTTTTGGGAGTCGACGACAAGCCTGTAGTTGTAGGTAGGGGCTTGCAACGAAACCTGTAGTACTCAGAGTGACCTTTCCAACAAGGTATCATACATGCCAAACGAATATAATATGACCAAGTTATGACCCTGAGAAGTTGGTTGCCCAACTAACCCCAAAGGGGCCCACAAACTCTTGGTGTTACATCTCCTAGGTTAGGGTTTTGGTTGTTTAGGGTTTTCTCATGCTTTCCAATAACAAATAAGCCCTTGAGCCTCATTGTAATACAGTTCAAAGGCATGTAGCCGCCACATCTCTTCTCAGAGATAAGCTACCATCGCCCGAGCTATCTTATTTCCATTATGTTCGTAAGCATAATTCAATATTTTTCTATTAATGAAATGAAGTGTTTTTTTACTGCATCTCTGTGTTTATTATTATATCTGTAAGTTGTTGCGTTCATGTTTAAGTTCGAATCAATGGTATCAGAGCGATCTGCTCTTTATCTATTTTTCTTTGCATGTCCCCATCGAGGTTAAGGTATAAGGAGTTAGGGCTTGATTTGATTGAACCATTGCAAGATCAACCTTGCAAAGCCTGATGACCTCCCATGGCAGAAGTAAAGAAAGACGAGGGGGTAGGAGATCCTTTCAAAATGTTTCTTAAGGAGACCTTCGAGTGACAAAGGGACGCGATGATGGATAACTTTGCCCAAATCCTTCGATGACTTCCCACAGGCGATGCATCTTCATCCAACAACCACTCTGGAGGTGCCACTCCTTTTAAGGTACAAGTTAACTTCAATATTCCCATATTTAAAGGCCTGATAGATGCAGATGTCGTAGATAAATGGTTAAATCTATTGGAAGGATATTTTTTAGTTCATGATTTTTCCAATCAGAAAAATATTACTTTTTCACTTCTTAAATCCACCCCACACATCAAAGATTGTTGGGAAACCTACTGTGAATAAAAGGACGAGAGTGAACCCTCGTTGTTTTCAGCCGCAACGTCTTGGATTTCTTTCCAAGATGCCATCAAGGAATGATATTAACCTATCAGGAGCTATGAAGACAAATACATAAAGTGAACCATGCTATGTCAAGGAATGGACCAAGATGTGCCAGACTATAATTGCAGCTTGTTCCATGCAGTTGGGATTTAACCCTGTTGGTGTGAGATGTTCTGCAATGTCGGATGTGTCCAGTAATGGTGGAAAGTATGGCCGAAGGTGATCCACATTGAACATTGGGCGCAGGCCAAGGAATGGGGGAATGTTGAGCTCAAAAGCATTATCTCCCACAACCTTGGTGATGGTGTATAGCCCATATCGAAGCGGGTGAATCTTGCGGTGGGGCTCAATGAGGCGCTCCTTCTACAAATGTAGCCAAACTTTGTCATCCACCTGGAACTTGTGTGGCACCCGATGCTAATCATGTTGCTGCTTGTACTTAGCATTGGTTTTGTCCAATATGTCATGGACCTATTGGCGGAAGTGTTGAAAGTGTTCAATGAAGCTATTTGCCTTGTCGGCTTCAGACTAGACATGACCCAAATCTGCCTGAGTCGCTGGAAATCGTATGGCCACACTAATGGTACATAGTGGCTGGAATCCCAAGCCCACCTAAAAAGGGTTGTCACTGGTCGAGCCTGGTTATAGTTGTGCTGGACATAGGGGAGGCTCTCATCCCATGTGCATGGATGCTTTGAGCTGTACATGCGCAGAATGTGTATGATCATCCTATTGATGACCTCTGTCTGGCCATCAGTTTAGGGATGGAAAGTTGTGGACTTAGTGAACTTGGTGTCTAGCATTGACTAGAGACTGGACCAAAATGTACCGACAAACCTGCTGTCCCGATTTGAGATGAAAGACTGTGGGATCCCAAAGTGTACCCACGCTCGTTCAAAGAAGAGTTTAGCAGTGGCTTCTGATGTGATATTCTTCTTGCAGGTTGCCATAATGACCATCTTCGAGAATTTGTCGACGACCACAAAAAAAACAGTTGTTGCCATGCTTAGGAGAAGGAAGGCCTGACATGTAATCCATGGAGATGGATTCCCAAGGCCGACTATGGGTAGGCAACAGAGTTTAGAGGCCTTGCTTCTTAATGGTCGGTTTGGCAATGGCGCAGGTACTTCCTAACATCATGTCGAAGATTCGGCCAATAAAAATACTTCTGCAGCACTGCCACCATTTTCTCGACCCCGAAATGCCCACCAGCCTGATTGTAGTGTGCTTCCCAAATTATCTTGGTACGCTCACTTGAATGAACACAAAGGTGTCCCAGGTGGTATAACAGAGCATCCTTAAGGTGAAAATATGGAACTTATTGACCCTCCAAGATCGTATGGTATGTGTGGCCGAATTTGGGGTTGCTTTTATAGAGAAGTGGCCAATCAAAAGTCTCATGCCCACAAGAGTTGAGCACGGTGGTTAACGCCATGATCGATGGCCAACTGAGGTAGTGTGCAGTATTATTTGTGCTACCCTTCTTGTACTTGATACTCAAATGGAATTGTTGCAGGTATATGGACCACTTTTGATGGCGATCATTCTACAACTTCCCTTGTGTCTGTATGAACTGCAAGGGTCGGTGGTCTGTGTGGATGAATGTTTCCTTCCCCAAAATGTAATGCTTCCATTGTCGGAAGGCCCGCACAATAGAATACATCTCTTTTTCATAAGTGGGATACTTTCAGACTGTCTCTAAAAGTGACTCACTGTGATATGCCACTAGATGCCCCTGTTAGGATAGTCCCTATTTTTAGCAGTTTTTTGGGTCGTGAACTTCCGAAGCTGTTTTGAGAGACCAAGGGAAGATATGGAATAGGAGGATGGACCATATTCATCAAGGATCACTTAGACTTCTTCTTGATTCAGCGACATGTGTTTTAGAGGTAAGCACAGAGCATGATGATGTTTATAGATGATGTGAGTTGGGGAATTTTATACTTCTTTGTGAGACGGTGACATGTATTTCAAAGGTTAGCACAAACCATGATGATGTTTGCAGAGGATGTGTGTTGTGGAAGTTTGAAAAAGAAGTTTTTCCAAGGAGTGACAGTAGATCGCGATGGATACTTGTCTTAGTGCATTCAGATATATTTGGGTTGATGTCGACGAAATATCTCCAAGGGTATGATTACTTTGCTACTTTTATCGATGATTACAAATTCCTTTTGTTCTCATCATGAGTTACATGGACCACCTTGTCACCACTAGGAATCTTTTCTTGTAGCAACTTTGTGAAACCTTTTTAAACATTCCATGTTTTCTTTTAAGCCTTCCATTTTTTCTTATAAACCATCAATATTAGCTACCAATTAATTTTTGGTTGCTCGTTGTGATATGAAAAATTGGTGCACTTGGTCCTCTAATTTTGATATATCATGTTGCATTTCTTCTTCTTCATGTATCATAGTAGCTATTTTTTAGGGCTTTATGGGTGTATAACTTTTTTTGGGAGGCATTTTAGAATCAATTAATAATATCTATCCTTCACTATGCCCTTTCAATCACTTCAAACTATTTTTTCAAACAAAAGTTATGCAAATTTAAAATTGCAGACCTTTTAAGAGCTTGATTTTGAGCTTGTTGATAAGGCCAACCTTGAAACTATTGTATCTTTGTGATTTTGGATTCCCAAGGTCTGAAATTGTGTCATTGGTAGTTCTCTGTGTCTTCTTTCCAACCCCACTAGGTAGACCAATATTGGATTTTTGAAGATGAAGTTTCTCCAAATCTCCCATGATGGCTTGATTATGGAGTGGTTCAGACGACAAAACTTGTATAGTATCCCGTGTTTCATTGTTTTAACCTCGGCCATCAAATTGATACAAGATAAACTATAGTCTATGAGCTTAACTTTTTAGGAAATTCAAATTTGATGCACGAAGAGAAAGTTAAGATGATTTTCCTCGGAACAGTTGTTTGAGACCGAATTCCAGAGCATGCAGAGACCCTAACTTACTTGGACAATATCTCAAACAATATAGAAAACCAAGTTCTAAAATTGTAACCATATCTTAATTTAGATTTCTCCTTCAAGTTATATCAATTTCACAGTCTTAAGCTTCACATAAAAAATTTATAGTGAAAATACCATGATGACCCTTTTAAAGCAGCAAAACCCTAGGATCCAAAGCTATAATACCAAATTTTATTTATCAAGATAAAAAACAACACAATAACATAAGAAAATATAGATCAAATAATATATAATAAGCCACTTCAAGAGGTTCGTTGAGTGAAGAGTGTGTTCATCATTAGATAAAGAAGCTTGCCATACAAAATGAGCTACTCTTGTAGTAGATAAACTATCTTTTCCAATATAAATATGATAAAAGTGCTATTGAAATTTTAGAGATGACTATAATTGTACCATGCTTCAACATTCATCCATAGTGAAACAATATACTTAAAATTTTCATCTAATTATAAATTGAATCAAAACATTAAAAATTTGACTAAATAATATTAATAAAATTTAAAAAACAAAATTAATAATTTAATGAGCATCACCCGATGCAATGAGTGCTAAATAGACCATTAAAAAATTATGAGAAATTAGTTAGTTATGACTACCTCTCATGGAAATAGTCATAGTTGAATGACTTTCTTAATGCAATTGAATCCCAAAAAATAATATCTAAAAAATTAATTACTAATAAAATACTTTCCAATTATATATCTACAGATTTTAATTACATATATAATGTCACACTTTAAATTAAAAAAAATAAAATTTAATATGAAATCAACTTAAAACATGTACCCTTTACTACCTTATGCATTCACAACACAACATTTTACCATCCAAACTCATTAAAAGAAAAAATACACCCGACACTTATCCGTTGAGGGACCGTCCCTCATTCCTCTCTGTCGTGACCTCGCTTGGAGAAGTGTTCGCTTGAACTCATTTATGCTTTGTTAAAAGCGACTTCACCAAAATCATTGTGTCGCCTTATTCAAATTTGGTTTCTTTTCGTGGATTGTGTTTTTCCAATGTCAGTTTGGGTTAAGTTTTAGTGTTTTGAATGGAAAAATTATTTGTTTATTAATAAAATGTTATTGTCAAAACTATGCCCAGTAAATATTTTGAAAATAATTTAATTTAAGAAATATGATCGGAATAAATTAGTACACCAGACCTTACCTGTTAAGTTTCATCAACCTTAAAATTTTTAATTTATCTTAAATTTTTCATCCTAAGGAATTGCTTCTCTTGAGTCGGACTCATGTTAGAGGGAAAAACATGTCACATCTGCTTTACAGAAAACTTGCAAAAAAATCCAGCTTTGAACCCTATCAACCAGCCAAAATTGCATAGTAGGCCCCTGAAAATTGCCATGTATTAGCAACAACTATTATAAGAATTTGAATTTTACAAGAGCAATGCCACTTCAGACTGAATTTCAATGGCAAGGAGGAAGGGGCCACCCGCAGAGGCAGTCATTGTGATCGAATGCAGAAGCTGGGAATGAGTTGAACGGTTTGCCCTTTGGAATCATTCCACACAGATGGTTGTAGCTCACATTCAACTCCCTCAGATTCGTCAGTTGGGTCATCTCCTCTGGGATTGTTCCATTCAGTTCATTATGAGACAGGTCCAGAGCTTCCAAGCTATTTAAACTTCCAATGGACGATGGAATACTCCCACCCAATTGATTGCTTGCCAGGTTCACATATTTTAATGCCACCATGCTCCGGAACAGATTGCCTGTGTCCCCTGTGATGTTGTTGTTGGAGAGATCCAGAGATGTATAAAGAGAAGGAACAGCAGGCTCCCAGTCATTCAATCTCATTGAAATACCACAACCAGCCAACCGCAGATCCACTACAAAACTGGAGCTTGTAATCCAGGCGGGGATGACCTCAAGGCTCACATTATTGTAAGACAAGTCAAGGGTTTCCAGCCCAATTTTATCCAGATCTGGCAATGGGGCTGATAAGCTATTGTGGGAGAGATTAAGGAATAGCAGGTTATATATAGCCGGGGATTGAGGAAGGGTGCCCGTAAGCTCGTTGTTTGAGAGATCCAAGTATTCCAGATATTCCATATCAGCAAAAGACTCTGGGACGGTACCAGTAAGCTTATTGTTTGAAATGAAAACAGAGTCGAGAAGTGAAGTCCCTCCAAAGGAATTGGGTATTTGGCCTGTGAAATTGTTAAACGATAAATGAAGCCAGCGGAGGACTGGCAGAGTACCTAACCAGGCGGGAATGGTACCGCTTAGCTTGTTTTTGGATAGAACGAGGGTGTGAAGATTTGAGGAATTTGGGAAAAGGGGGACGTTGCCTGTGAGTATGTTTTGGGATAGATCAAGGTAGGAAAGGGATGTTAAATTGAAGAAGGATTCTGGGATAGGGCCTGTCAGTAAATTCCAGTCCAAACAAAGTTGATCCAAATTTTTCCCCAGCAAGCCGAGCGACTCAGGAATGCTTCCTCTCAAACGATTATTGCTCGCCAACAACTCAGCAAGGTTAGATAGATTTCCAAACGAAGAAGGGATGTTACCTGTAAGAAAATTGTTTGATATATCAAGAGTGCTTAAGCTTGCCAGAGCTCCCATGGATTCCGGAATAGGACCAGAGAACAGGTTGTTATTAAGCTTCAAGACGGATAACCGACTCAGATTTCCGATGCTGGAAGGAATTGAGGCGTAGAGTCGATTTGAATCCAAGTATAAAGCAGTTAAACTCTGCAGATTTCCAATGGATTGTGGTATAGGACCGCTCAGCCGGTTTCCCGAGAGAGACAGAGACTGCAACTGGGTGAGATAGGCAATGGCAGAAGGTACGAAACCGGTAAGATTGTTATTATCCAAAGAAAGATGGGTTAAGGAGGAGAGGCGAGAAATGGAAGATGGGATTGTTCCACCCATATTTTTCCAGCTGTAAACAATAAACTTGTTGAGATAAGAGAGATTACCGATGGAGTCTGATAGAGTTCCACTCATGTATTCACTGCTGTTGCCTTGATCTGCGTTGAGAATAAGATTTACCACTCGACCGTTGTGGGTGTCACACAGAAGACCGTTCCATCGACAGCAATCGTTGCCCGTCCATGTTTGAAGAGCTCCAGTGGGATCCTGAACGATGCCCGCTTTGAAATCTAATAAGGCAGCCCGGTCTTCTTCAGCACAAACTGCATTTTGGGCTCGGCATGATGAATTTAGTGACATGCTAAGCAGTAATAGAAAGAGTTGCAGTCGGCCTGGCATTGCTTGACTGCGTTTCTCCATTGAGGGAGGAGTTAAAGAGAGCAAAGCAGAACAGAATTTATCCTGACACTCCACACCCTTTATGTGATCTACTTTACAGAATTTTATATGATTTAGTGGAATAATATGCTATTTTATAATGGAATAATCGAATAACCTGCACAACAACACGCAATATTGACGACAATTATTCACTTTCTGGTTATTGTAGGGCGTGTAGTCTGAGTAGGCAAGTTATAGAAATTGTGGTTATATTTAGAGAAAATTGGGCAAGGATTTTTGTAAATTCAATTTATAGTTGTTAAACTTCAAAATTTATTTTAGGTGTTTTAGATGTTTTTGATGGTGCTGAATCTATTTTCACCATAAAAACAAAAACATTATTCAAATACTCTTCTATAAAAACAAAAACATTATTCAAATACTGCCTTTACAAATTTTTTGAAATTTTTTTACCCAAATTCCAACTATTTTTTATTGTCGAAGCAATTCCTCCCTTCGGCTAGTTAGATGACTCGGTTGCAGAGTGTTGAGTGTAGTGTAAGTGAACTCCACATTTACACGCAATATGAGGCAACCACCATTCCTCACTCCATTTCCAAACTGCAAATTGCCAAATGGTTTCAGACATTGGCATGTAAATCGCGTTCCATTGGACTGTGAAGGCCATCATTGGATTCCGTGAATGGATAAATCTGGTTGTTGATGTGACAGTGCTATATGGAAAATGACACTTTCAATCTCTTTTGTGTACAATCATGTTCCTCCCGTTCAGGGTTTCGCTAAGTTTTGTCGTGATGGCTTTATCATGCCAATCAATATTAAACTTAGTATAATCTAATGATTATGTGGTATTTACGAAATAATTTTATTTGGTGTAATAATAACAATTTCCAGTTTAAAAAATATATATATTTTTAAATTCAAATTTTACCGAAATAAATAAGTCAAATAGAATATGAAGTCTTATTTAATTAGTTTTGCCATCTCTATAAAAGTTATAATATTTTGAATTTTTTAGCATGCAATATTTTATTTAAGAATGTGGAACTACATTATTAACTTTAACACAAAAATAATTGAAAATATGTTGAATAATGCAATAGATAAGCCATAACACACTATTCACATAATAAATAGAATATGCACACTAAAAAAACTTATAAAACCTAGTGAGAAATTGACACTGTGTTATGCTCTTTCCTTCTCATTATGAAAAATGAATACAAAGAAACAAGTATTCATTATGGAGATAAAATAATAATTAAAATAATAAAATTACAATTTTGAATTTTTAAAGTGAATGAAAGAAAACTACATTTTTATATTTTCAATCAATCTTGTTATAGATTTACTCAAATTTCAAGTCGAAGAACTTATTGGATATATAATTAAATTATGTATCAAATTAGACCCCACTCTATATGCTTTTGATAGACCCATAGTGAAATAAAGAGGAGATACATGAAAAAACATGTTTCTATCCACTTTGCACATTGTCGGTTCTTTCAAATTTAAAAATTGATCTTGATACCACAATTTTTATTTTGAGGTCACTTTTACCTCAAAAATTCACTAATGATCCATGGAATATCATCTAGATTTTCTTAGAAGTTTCCATTTTAGTCCAACCTACTAGAGTTCATACTACCACCCTTTTTGTTTCTTTGGTCCTTTTTTTTCCTATAGAATTGGATATTTTTTCTGAGATCCATTTGTGGATACCAATAGGTGATGCATCTTCATCAAGTGACCACTTTGGAGGTGCCACTCCCTTTAAAGTACAAGTTAATTTTGATATTCCTATATTTAAAAGTTAGATAGATGCAAATGTTCTAGACAAATGATTAAATCTCCTAGAAGGATTTTTTTCAATCCATAATTTTTTTGATAGGGAAAATATTACCTTTCCACTCCATAAGATCTCCCCCCCATGTCACGAATTGGTGGGAAACTTATTGTGAGCAAAAGGCGACGAATGAATCCACAGTATTTTTAGTTGCATCCACTTGGGACTCTTTTAGGGATGTTGTTAAGGAACAATAATACCCTGTTGGAAGCTATGAAGAATAGTACATCAGATGTACCACAATATGGAAGGAAAGGGACCAAGCAGTGCCAAAGTTCACAAATATCTTTTATACCTTTCACATCAAGCTAGGTTTAAAGGACTCAAATGACATCTAGTGCTCATGTATCATGGTTATCTGCACAAGTACAACCAAATAGAAATGGAGTTCTTAGGCATCTCCTTGCTTGGAGTAACATACCGATATGTTGTTAAAATTGAGCAAAAATTCAAATAGAACAATCAAAACTTTGGATATGCAAATACTTCAGCATCCCAAAAAACCGAGAGCAAAGGATAGATCTAGGGTAGACCACCCCAAGGCCTCCCATCGAAGTTGAAAACAAAGAATGGTAATGGGAAAATGAAGAAAGACATGGGAAAGTGGTGTGACTTCCATAAGAGCCCCACTCATGACACTAAATACCATGCAAAGAAGTCACCAATGGTTGAGCTAAAAGCTTCAAATCAAGACACAAGTTCTGACTCTGAACTAGATCTAGACAAGGAGAGACAAATCATTAATGTGAAACCCAGTGCCACCATTTCCACCACCAAGGTCCAACAAAGTAAGCTCGGAGATCTAAAGGAAGGTGAGCATCTCTCACTCAAAAATGTGTTTGAAGTGTGCTCCACTATGTTTCATTGTCGATAATAGGAGTAAAAAAAACATCATATTAGCAAAGGTCAGGTCATTGGGCCACACCCCACTCACATACTCCCGCTCAATTAATTGCTGGTCAGATTCACATATTTTAATACCACCATGCTCTCGAAGAGATTTCCTATGTTCCTTGTGATTTTGTTGTTGGAGAGATCCAGAGATGTTAAGGAATTTGGCAAAAAAGGGAGGTTGCATGTGAGTGTGTTTTGGGATAGATCCATGTAGGAAAGGGATGTTAAATTGAAGAATGATTGTGAGATAGCGCTTATCACTAGATTCCCCTTCCAAACAGAGTGTAATCAAATTATGCCCCAACAGGGCAAACGATTCAGGAATGCTTCTGTTCAAACAATTACTACTTGCCAACAACTCAGCAAGGCTAGATATGTTTTAAAAGGCGAAAGAATGTTACCTATAAGAAAATTGTCTAATATGTCAAGAGTTCTTAAGATTGTCAGAGCTCCCATGGGTTCCAGAATAGGATCAGAGAACATGTTGTTATTCAGCGTCAACACGGATAACCGACTCAGATTTCTTATGCTGGAAGAAATGGAGGATGTTGGTTCAGGTGCACAGCAAGCTTAAATAAACTTAACACAGCAGAATTAACCCAGCATAACAATCAAGCACATAAGAGACAATTTTTAACGTGGTTCACCCAACCAATCTGGGCTACGTCCACCAAACATAGGCATCAGGAGTTTATTAATCAAATTGGAGATTACATGAAGAAATTCTCACAAAAAACCTCTCACACTCTTAGCAAACCATCCGAATGGTTGCCTGTTATATAGCATAGAGAATCTAACAGCCTCATTAA
>APFE031238450.1:26578-39199 GCA_000404065.3 Pinus taeda
CCCATGTACACAACACCATCATTAATTGATTTATAATCCTTAAACCATTCTTTATGGATACACATGTGGTTTGATGCCACGGAATCTAACAACCAATGTTGACCATGATTTGACACATTAACTGATAAAACTTCATCACTCATACCTGAACCCGATGTCGAACCTGTATCTGTCGTATTCGCCTCCTTCTTCTCTGTCGAAGACTCTGCTTTTGAAGTTTGTTGCTGTCGCTTCCAGCAGTCCTTCTTTAAATGCCCTGATTTGCCACAAAACCAGCACTTTAGCTTACTCTTCTTCCCTTTTGACTTTCAACGTGATTCACTCGGCTTCCTGGGCTGTCTTTCTTTCGAACGACCTCAAACCATCATAGCTTCTGATGTAGAGGTTTCGGAATGCAACTTCCTCCTTGTTTCTTCCGATAATAAGGATGCAACTACATCATCAAACTCAATAGTTTCTGATGAACTAAGACTTATAGAAGTAACAAAATGATCCCATGACTCGGGCAACGAGCATAATAAAGTAATAGTTTTATCCTCGGATGGTATTTTTACTTCTATACTTTGTAATTGCACAAGAAGAGTATTAAAAGCATTTGAATGATCAGCAATCGATGTACCTTCCTTCATTCGCAAACCGTACAACTGTCACTTTAGGAGAATCCTGTTGGTTAAGGATTTGGTCATGTACAGCTTCTCCAGTTTCATCCACAAACCAGCAGCTATTGTCTCCGACACAATATTAAACAGGACATCATCAGCTAGACACAGTCGAATAGCACTTATTTCTCTTTCATCCATCTCGGCCCACTCGCTATCTGTGATGTTGTAAGGCTGTTTGGACTTGCCCAACAATGCCTTTGCCACGCCATGTTTGGACAAGCAAGTCATGCATCTTCACCTTCCAGATCTCAAAATTATTCTTGCCATTAAATTTCTCAATTTCAAACCGGGCACTTTGAGTTTTTGCCATTTGTATCAACAAAAAACACAATAATCTCCAATATCCAACCAACAATCTAAAAAAAAATTGCCTATGCCTTTGTTTTTACATAACAAAGAAAAACTGCCTATGCCTTTACAAAAAACAACTGCCCTTTGCAGTTATTTTTCTTAAAAAAAAACTTTCCTTGTACTTGTGCAAATTCCACCCTATAAAAAACAAAATACATATACTTCACACAAAAAAACAGCAGGAGGAGGGCATGCTCATGTTCACAAACTGGTGCAGAGGCGGAATACGATGAAGACGCTTCGTTCAACGCTCATATCACTACTCCCCGAAGTGTATCACAAGGTAGGTTATATCTCAATCATATGATAAACGTTACTTGTGTTTGTCACTTTTGTAAAAAATAACACACGTTATCGGACCAACTGCTGGAAGCCGTTAAATACATGAATCATTTACAAGATACGCTAATTGAACTCGAACACTGTTAAACCTATTTCCAGCGACACTTGTGTTTATAGAACTCTGCAAATTTAGTTCGGGGGTTCAAATCACTGTAAATAATTTTTAAGAACCAGATTGAACAGGTTTCGGTCAATTAACAATGCGCAGGGGTAATATGACACCAGCAATGTAAACAACAGGCTCCACGCATTGCAGCAGAAATATGACACCAGCGATTTAACCAAAAAACACGCACCGGCAATTTAAATATGCACCAGCCATATGTAAAAAACAGCGATCCGGCAAAAATACGCACCAACAATTTAAATATGCACCAGCCATATGTAAAAAACAATGATCCAGCAAAAATACGCGCCAACAATTTAATTAAAACACACACCTTCTGGTCTCTTCTGCGCATTCACACGCACTCAGCGAAGAACATCAAAACCACCAGCACAATCCGCCAGTGCTCCGGTCAACATAAGACTCCACGCACAACAATCACTCTCAGCAGGTAACGCGCACCAGGCACAGTCTGCCAGCATCAGCAGTCACGCACGCAACGCCTCCAGTCAGCACCTCCAACATGCTCTGATACCAATTGTTGGTTCAGGTGCACAACAAGCTTAAATAAACTTAACACAGCAGAACAATCAAGCACATAAGAGACAATTTTTAACGTGGTTCACCCAACCAATCTGGGCTACGTCCACCAAACATAGGCATCACGAGTTTATTAATCAAATTGGAGATTACATCAAGAAATTCTCACAAAAAACCTCTCACACTCTTAGCAAACCATCCGAATGGTTGCCTGTTATATAGCATAGAGAATCTAATAGCCTCATTAACTCCCTCACATCAAATATAGGAGGCATTAACTCCCTCCCAACAACCTGGAGCTAATCTAGGACCTGAATTCTATAGATTTTTCCTATTTTGCTCAAATAGAAAATCTCAACAGAGGAGGAGAGTTGATTTGGATCCAAGTAAAAAGCAATTAAACTTT
The DNA here is from genome assembly GCA_000404065.3 of Pinus taeda. Taxonomy (NCBI): domain Eukaryota; kingdom Viridiplantae; phylum Streptophyta; class Pinopsida; order Pinales; family Pinaceae; genus Pinus; species Pinus taeda. The sequence goes on from APFE031238450.1 coordinate 28,986, forward strand.
ACATATTTCTGATGGATTGAGGAATAACACCGGTTAGTCCATTTCCCAAGAGAGACAAGGGAAGATCAACGATGGTAGAAGTAATGGAACCAATAAGATTTTTATTGTCTAGAGAAAGATGGGTTAAGGCTCAGAGGCCAAAAATAGAAGATGTGCTTGTTCCACTTATATTTGAACTTATTGAGATAAGAGAGGTTATTGATGGGCTAGAGTTCCTCTCATGTATTCATTGTTGCTTTCTTTGATCTGCGTTGAGAATGAGATTTACCACTCGAATGTTGCTGGGTCACTTAATTATAAATTGATTTAAAATATTAAAAAGTTAAATGAAAAATTATCTCACACCCTCATCCTCCATTGACTCAGAAAAACATGATTAATTTATTTTTAAAAATTTCAAAAATATTTTGAAGTATATTCAGTGAAGGATCGTGGGTCATTGTTCTCGTGCATGAGCTCACTTCTCGGAGTGTTCGCTTGAACTTTACAGAATTGTATATGATTAAGTGGAATAAGATGCTATTTTATAAAATTTAGTTTCAAAAATAAGTATTTTCTGCTGATCGAATAAACTACACAACTGTACGCAATATTGACGACAATTATTCACTTTACGGTTTCTTAAAAAAACATAACAATTTCATTAACGGTGGGCATGATTGTATAAGAGGACGGTGGGCATGATTGTATAAGAGGACCATCTTGTACAGTATACTGCAAATATGTCAGGTGACAAAGCCCCATCTGATTTATATACTCGACGATTTGTGGACAGAGACAGTGGTCCCATTAAAAGGAGTTGTCTATAATGCGATTTTTTGGAGATTCTGATGATGGAATCCGGCGGAAGAAATTGAGGTTAAATCTTGATTTATTGCAGTTAAAATGGTTTTTTAACTGCATATTTGGATTCAGCACCATGAAAAACCCTGGGACGCTTTGATTGTGCAGAAACTAGCTATCAAACTTGCCATTCCAATAAATTGCAGCCGGTTTTTGACCAAAAAAACCGACCAGAAAAACTTTCAAAAAATCGCATTATAGACAACTACCCATCAAAACCCTTAATGGCATCCATCCCCATGTGAATTTTCCTTCATCCCCAACTAGCCAACGCAAAAGACTTTCTGGACATTGCAGAGTGTACAATCATGTTCCTCCCGTTCAGGGTTTTGCTAAATTTTGTTGTGATGTCTTCATCATGCCAACCAACATAAGTTTAATTCAGACGTCGTCAATGCCTCTTCTAATAATCAACGTGTACTTACAACATTTCAAATTAGCAATAAAATGTTGTTGTTTTTTTATATAATTTATTTAATGGTTTTTTTAATAGTACTAAATTGATTTTCTTATCTAATAATATATTTTAAACCAGAAAATATGATATACTTATTATGATTTATATGATAATTTATAATGATTATTATTAAAGTTTAGTGAATTTTTTTATATTTTTTCTTAAACTATATTTTGAACATTGAGTATTATAATGGCATTTATGAAATAGTTTTATTTGGTGTAATAATAACAACCTGCAACGAAGAAAATGGTATATATTTTAAATACAAATTTTACCATTAGAAAAAGATACTTTGGTCAAATTAAGTCAAATAGAGTATCAAGTCTTACCTAATTAGTCTTGCCATCCCATAAAAGTTATAACATTTTAATATTAATTAAATTAATTCAAATAGACTATGAAGTATTACCTAATTTATAATATTTCATTTTTTTTCAACATGAAATATTTTAATAAAGAATGTAGAACTACATTATTAGTTTTAATACAAAAATAATTGAAAATATGTTGAATAATGCAGTGAGATAGATGAGTGATAACACACTATTCACACAATAAATGGAATATGCACTTTAAGAAAACCTAGACCTCATGAGAAGTTATGCTCTTCTATTGAAAAATGAATAAAAAAATGTGAAAAGTGAATAAAAAGACTAGTATTTATTATGGTGATAAAATAATAACTAAAGTTTTGAATTATGGTGATAAAATAATAACTAAAATAATAAAATAAGAGTTTTGAATTATGGTAATAAAATAACAACTAAAATAATAAAATAAAGGTTTTGAATTTTTAAAATGAATGACAAAAAACTACATTTTTATTATATTTTCAATTAATCTTATTATAGATTTACACAAATTTGGATATATAATTAAATGATGTATCCAATTAGTCACCACTCTACATACTTTTGATAGACCCATAGTGAGATAAACAAGAGATACATGAAAAGACATGTTTTTATCCACTGGATATTTTAGATAATACAACAAATAGATAATAAGAATACATGAAAAATTGTGTTTCTTACCCATTTTGCATACTTTCCACCAGTATAGATCTATTTTAACCACAGATCTAGCAAGAGCCGAGAGGGATCAAATCTCTTGAGGTGCAACTTATTTTATAATGCAAAACCTGAATAATTTTTTTTTCTCTTTGACATATTTAATCACTTTGAAAGCTTCGATTAAAATAGATCTATATTGGTCCTACTGTAATTTTCACCCAGTGTAATTTTTCATTTTTTAAATTACATTTTTCAAAGTGTAATTTCACGCTTAATTTACTTGGGCTCTTGAATTGTGTACACTACACTACATTCTCTTATTTTTAAATTTTTAAATACACATAAATATTACATAACCCTCCATATTACATAATCCTCTTCTAGGAATTGAGAAAAAGACCATGATCAAGTACTTAACATACCAACACACGCTATTCAATATGAAATTATAATATTAAAAGTGTTTATAATATATTAACTTCTTCTTCTTCTCTTCTCTCTTTTTTCTTTTCTTTTCTTTTTAAATATATTATTTATGACTTATTTTTAATTTATTATTATTAACCATATTTTATAAAGGTTATATTTTATTTTCATATTAAGAATTGAATGAATTATATATCTCCCTATTATCACCGATATTATGAAGTAATTGTTTCTTTTTTACTTTATGGATCTTTTAGTTTAAGGATTGAAATATTTTATTATGATAAACATTATGTGTATATGAAGGTGATATTGAATAAATTAGTCAACAAATTATGTTATGTTACTTCGTATAGCTATCAAAATATATTATTCATGATTGAAAGCCAGAGTGAAAAGTTTTTACCACTTCTCCTTCAAAGAATATTTTATTGTCTTTTTATTTCAATAATTCTACTCTCACTATAATTGGTTGTAATATGGGTTATAATATCAACAATCAAGTATAGTGAGAGTAGAATTATTGATGTTATATAATGCTTTTAATAAAAAATAATTTTATGATATTTCATATTGCCTTTTTATTTAAAAAATATTTTATTTTTATGTTAAAAGAGCACTATCAAATCTATGTTGAGCACAAGCATACTTATACATCTTTCTCATATTGGGTTGTAGAATGAACATCACGGCTCAATAAACACATGGTGAGATAGAATGAATATCCATCAAAGAAATAATTTTTTATGTACATCTAATATATTTCATTATGGGTCTATCAAAGGTATGAAAAGTAGATAGTCATTGGATGTTGAATTTAATTATACATTCGAAGTGTTCTTATACTTGAATTTGAGTAAACCTATAAGGGGATAAATCAAAAGCAATTAAAAAATAGTTTTTCTTTCCCTCCAAACTATTTACCCTTATGATCGACATTATCATATTGAATATTGTTAGTTATTTCAAATTTAAAAATTGAAATTGATACTACAATTTTATTTTGAGGTCACTTTTTAACTCAAAATTTCTCTAAAGATCCATGGAATATCATCTAAATTTTCTTAGAAGTTGCCTTTTTAGTCCAACCTACTAGAGTTCATACTACCACCCTTTTTGTTTTGTTTTTTGTTTTTTGTTTTTTGTTTTTTGTATATATTATATATATATATATATATATATATATTGTTATAGAATTGTATCTTCTAGAATTATATATTTTTTCCGAGATCCTTTTGTGGATACCAATAGGTTATGCATCTTCATCAAGTGACCACTTTGGAGGTGCCACCCCCTTTAAAGTACAAGTTATTTTTGATATTCCTATATTTAAAGGCTAGATAGATGCAAATGTTCTAGACAAATGATTAAATCTCCTAAAATGATTATTTTCCAGTCCATAATTTGTTTGATAGGGAAAATATTACCTTTGCCCTCCATAAGATCTCCCCCCATGTCAAGAATTGGTGGGAAAATCACTGTGAACAAAAGGACATGAAGGAATCCACAATACTTTCAGTTGCACCCACTTCAGACTCTTTTAGGGATGTTGTTAAGGAACAATAATACCCTGTTGGAAGCTATGAAGAATAGTACATGAGATGTACCACAATATGGAAGGAAGGGGACAAAGCAGTGCCAAAGTTCACAAATATCTTTCATACCTTTCACACCAAGCTAGGTATCAAGGACTCTAAGTGACATTTGGTGCTCAAATATCGTGGTTGTCTCCTCAAATACAACCAAATAGAAATGGAGTTCTTAGGCATATCCTTGCTTAGAGTAGTATACTGATATGTTGCTAAAATTGAGCAAAAGTTCAAACAAAACAATCAAAACTTTGGATATACAAATACTTCAGCATCCCAAAATTGTAGGGCACAGGACAGATCTAGGGTGGACCACCCCAAGACTTGCCATCGAAGTCAAAAACAAAGAATGGTAATGAGAAAATGAAGAAAGACATGGGAAAGTGGTGTGAGTTCCATAAGAGCCCCACTCATGACACTAATAAATGTCAATCAAAGCAACCATCGATGGCTCAGGTAAAAGCTTTAAAGTTAGACGCAAATTTTGACTCTGAACTAGACTTAGACAATGAGAAGCAAATCATTGATGTGAAACCTACTGCCACCATTTCCACCACCAAGGTCTAGCAAAGTAAGCTTGAAGATCTAGAGGAAGGTGAGCATCTCTTTCACTAAAAAATGTGGTTGAAGTGTGCTCCACTTTGTTTCATTGTCGATAGTAGGAGTAAAAAAAACATCATATTAGTAGATGTCATTAAGCAATTGGGCCACACCCCACTCACGCACTCCCACTCAATTGATTTCTTGTTAGATTCACATATTTTAATACCACCATTCTCTAGAAGAGATTGCCTGTGTTCCTTGGGATGTTGTTGTTGGGGAGATCCAGAGATGTTAAGGAATTTGGCAAAAGGGGAAGGTTGCTCATGAGTGCGTTTTGGGATAGATCCAGGTAGGAAAGAGAAGTAAAATTGAAGAATGATTGTAGGATAATGCCTATCACTAGATTCTCGTCCAAACATAGTGTAATTAAATTATTCCCCAACAGGCCGAGCAATTCGGTAATGCTTCTGTTCAAAAAATTATTACTTGTCAACATATCAGCAAGGTTAGATAGGCCTCTAAAATGCGAAAGAATGTTACCTCTAAGAAAATTATACGATATATCAAGATTTCTTAAGCTTGTTAGAGCTCCCATGGATTCCAAAATAGGATCAGAGAATGAGCTTTTATTAAATGTCAACATGGATAACCGACTTAGATTTATGATGGTGGAAGAAATGGAGGAGGAGAGTTGATTTGAATCTAGGTAAAAAGTAGTTAAACTCTACAAATTTCTGATGGATTGAGGAATAACACCGATTAGTCAATTTCTCGAGAGAGACAAGGGCATATCAATGATGGTAGAAGGTATGGAAACGACAATATTTATATTGTCCAGAGAAAGATGGGTTAAGGCTGCAAGGCCAAAAATAGAAGATGGGATTGTTCCACCTATATTTTTCCAGCTGAAAATAATGAACTTGTTGAGATAAGAGAGGTTACCAATGGGGTTTGATAGATTTCCACTCATGTATTCGTTGTTGTTTCTATGATATTCATTGAGAATGAGATTTACCACTCCAACATTTTAGGGGTCACACAATACGCCGTTCGATTGGAAACTCATTTCCTGTCCAAGTTTTAAGAGCTCCAGTGGGATCCTGAATAATGTCTGCTTTGAAATATAATAATGTAGCCAAGTCTTTTCCAACACAATCTACATTTTGGCCTTGGCATAATGAGTTTAATGGCATAATAAGTAGTAATATAAAAAGTTACAGTAAGCCTGGAATTACTAGGCCACACTCCTCCATTGCAGTAGACAATAGGAAATTAGGAGACCAAATCAAAGCAAAGAAAAACATAATTTAACTTCACACTTCGTACCCTTTGGATTACACAAAAACATTGCACAAATTTATACGATTTAGTCGCATAACATGATTTTTTGTAAAATCTAGTTAGTTGAATCAAAAACATTGCACAAATTTATACGATTTAGTCGCATAACATGATTTTTTGTAAAATCTAGTTAGTTGAATCAAAAACATTGCACAAATTTATACGATTTAGTCGCATAACATGATTTTTTGTAAAATCTAGTTAGTTGAATAATATGTATTTTCTGTTAATCGAATAAACTAGAGAAGAACACACAATAATTCACTTTCTTGGGATTCTCGAGTGTATGTATGCACTAGAAATGAAACTTTAATTCTCCTCGAAGGTGGTGCTCTATATAGAATTCCACCTCAACAGACTGAGTATGAAACTTTGATGGCATAATTTGAATAACATATGTTGCAAAATGGGAAACACGAACAATGTGGGATGTGGGGTTGAAGGGTGGGTGGGTGGTTCAATGAAGTCACAAATGAGGTCTTCCACAACCAATAGAAATGGCTCGGTATGGAAGTGCTATGTTCTAGGTTTTGGCACAAAAGGAAAATGGATGATGTCTAGATTCTTTGATTCTTCAATGAAAACCCTATACAACATCAAATTTCACTGATAGACTCCTCAGAGCCTTCTTAACAACCTTCGAATCTATTATATCTTTACCATATGCTCTTAACTAGTTTACTACATTCATCATTCAAGTCATATATTTGTAAATGGAATCAAAAGCCTTCATTTTCATATTTTGAAAACTCCACCTAAGAGTCTATAGATTTTCTATTTTTACTTTTTCTATGCCTTGATAAGGAATCTGTAAAACGTGTTATGCTTATTTAGCATAATTTGTTACTACAACTTTTGGAAACTTTGAGTCTTCTAACATATTTTATCTAGTTCTAAACCTATTTATAATTACATCCCAACAATATTAGAATGAAGGAAAATTTTCATCTTGATTAACCAAATTTCCTATTTTCACCTATCAAAATTGGTCCTTGAGGCTATCCTAGATTGTTGCTAGACATTACTCGTTGAATTGTTAAGCTTTTAAAGTTTTGATGATGGAAGAAGTAATAACTCTAACCATTAGTGCTTTAAGGGCCCTATGGACAAGGGTTTTCACTATGCTATAGCTTTTTCATATACCAACACGATCCAATAATATTACACCGTCAAATATATCAGTGCTCTAACTAAGAAGGATCAACCATACCCTTGACCATACTATCAAATTAAACTAGTACACCATAGTATCTTCCCAAGTGTCATTCTTGATGCCACTATAGTAGTTAGGAAGTCAAGTGTTTGATCTAAGGTTGGTTTCAAGATACCTACAAAACTTTTGATTTACCTAATGGTACAGGGAAGTGAGATTCCCTATATTGGTATGTCGAATGTAGTAGTACTTGAAAGGGTACTAGTAAGGGTAACAAGGGTTTCCAACTAGGTGAACAATATGTTTCCAACCATATGTAGTTTTTGCATGTATTCATCCTAAATCACAGTTTTACCCACTAACAACCTATCCTTAAATTTGGAAGTAATAATATTTTTAACATTATCTAAAAAGCAAAATTATCTCACATCCTCATACTCAATTGACCCAAAAAAAATTAATTTATTTTTAAAATATTTTGTAGTTTATCTTGTGAGGATCGCTCATTGCTCTTGAGCATGACCTCGCTTCTTAGAGTGTTCGCTTGAACTGCTTTGCAAAATACCACATCACTTTTTGCCCTATATCATTTGTTGTACATCCAAACTACTCATCTGTTTGGGAATCCCTGTTCCTATTATTCATTTATTCAAATTTGTTTTTTTTCCTATGGACGATTTGTATTTTTTTTCACATTTAAGTTAATTCTTTATGTTGAAAGGAAAAATATTTGTTTATCACTCTAATATTATTATTAGAATTAAAAAAAAACTCAATCAAATTCAAATTTAGATGTTTTAGGGATTTCCATCTCCAATTCTCCTCACAAAATTTAAACTTAATAAAAACCAAACTTCATATAAATAAATTAATAATGTATACCAATGAAAAACTAATACGGATTACTTTATATCACACTATAATGACGGCATACATTGTCAAATTGTTATTTACTTTTAAGTAAAGTGAAAGAAATCAATGACATATACGTTTCCTGTGTACTCTATATTCAGAAAGGCCCTCCCCAGCCATCCTGTTTTGAAATTTCAGAAACGATGTACTTAACATTAGTTTACCTCCTTGAACGTGCCTGTTTATCGAGTATAAACAAAGTTTTTTAGATCATAATGATAGGCGCTGAAATCGTATATTATATTACATTTGTCTGGGTCTTTCTCATTCATTTTTTGGAGCTATTGATTAATGCTAACATTAATCTCGGAATATAAAATGCGAGCTCTTATTGCATTTGACTTATAACAACTTCTTGATAGATATATACAACATTTCGAGGCGATGCTCTTATATAAGCCGTAAGGATTACTGAATTTCCATTGTTGCAATGTGTCCACTCTAGCATGCTGCTGTGGTGGTCTACAGAAAGATGCTCTGCATGCTGCTGTCGGTGTCTACAAAAACAGATGTTGCTGAGGGGAGACAGAATAGATGTTGTATAAGCATACCTAGAAGGCATTCTAGATTGATATGCATTAACACAGTGGTTTCAGGTGGTGAAGAACTGAGACCGAAATCCAGATCGAACAGTAGTTTCAGTAAACAAATTCATACGCATAAAATGTTGCTGAGGGACGAAGCACCACATCCATGACCGTTGTGGGTGTCACACAGAAGACCGTTCCATCGACAGCAATCGTTGCCCGTCCATGTTTGAAGAGCTCCAGTGGGATCCTGAACGATGCCCGCTTTGAGATCTAATAAGGCAGCCCGGTCTTCTTCAGCACAACCTGCATTTTGGGCTCGGCATGATGAATTTAGTGTCATGCTAAGCAGTAATAGAAAGAGTTGCAGTCCGCCTGGCATTGCTTGACCGCGTTTCTCCATTGAGGGATGAGGGGGAAGTTAAAGAGAGCAAAGCAGAACAGAATTTATCCTGACACTTCATACCCTATATGTCATCTACTTTACAGAATTTTATATAATTTAGTGGAATAATATGCTATTTTATTATGGAATATTCTAATAAACTAAACAACAACACGCAATATTGACGACAATTATTCACTTTCGGGTTATTGTAGGGCGCCTAATCTAATTAGGCAGAGAAGGAATGGTTCAGAAAGTTATGGAAATTCAGGTTATATTTAGAGAAAATTGGGTAAGGATTTTTGTAAATCTAACTTATATGTTAAACTTCAAAATTTTAGATGTCTTAGATGTTTTTGATCGTGCTGAATCCATTTTCCCATAAAAACAAAAACATTATTCAAATACTGCCTCTACAAGATTTTTTGAATTTGTTTTACTTGAATTCAGACCACTTTTAATTATTCGAGCAATTCCTAACCCTCGTTAAACGACTGCATTGCACAGTGTTTTGAGTGTAATGTAAGTGAACTCCACATTTACACGCAATATGAGGCAACCACCATTCCTCACTCCATTTCCAAACTGCAAATTGCCAAATGGTTTCAGACATTGGCATGTAAATCGCGTTCCATTGGACTGTGAAGGCCATCATTGGATTCCGTGAATGGATAAATCTTGTTGTTGATGTGACAGTGCTATATGGAAAATGACACTTTCAATCTCTTTTGTGTACAATCATGTTCCTCCCGTTCAGGGTTTCGCTAAGTTTTGTCGTGACGGTTTCATCATGCCAACCAACATAAGTTTAATTCATACGTGATCAATGACTGTTCTAATTATCAACGTGTACGAACACTGAACAATCTTGAGAACATTTTCAAATTAGCGAGAATGGCACACTTGGGGCATTTAATATTTTTGATGGCTGATATAGTTTAGTTTGAAGAGATTTTCTAAATTTTGCTCAAACTAGGTTAGAAATTCGAAAAGTTTTGATTTTAAAGGGTTAAGTTTATATA
>APFE031238463.1:0-23017 GCA_000404065.3 Pinus taeda
ACAAGGTGTTGCAAAAGATTGGTACTATGGCATACAAATTGGAGCTTCCTACAGTTTACCGAGTGCACCCAGTTTTCCATGTTTCATGTTTAAATAAGGTTATAGGTGACAAGCTCCCAGTTCAAACAATATTTCCATAACTTGACGAGGAAGGAAAAATCATATTGAAACCTGAAGCAGTCATAGAAACAAGAACTCAAAAATTATGAAATCGATCAATTACGGATCATCAAGTGGAAGAACTTATCCGCTAAAGATTCGACATGGGAGGATGAGAATTTTATACAGAAGCATCCAGAACTACTCAAGTGTTGAGGACAACTATTTTCTGAAGGAGAGGGGAATGTTAGGTCCCTATAATACTAGTGATTCCCCCATTACTATTGTCATTGCAGCCCTTATTGTTATTATTGTGCCCCCTATTATCCCCATATTGTTATTAGTGTGCCCCATAGAAATCCACTATTGTTATTGTTGTTCCCTTATGTTATTACTATTATGTTGGCTTGATTATATTGTGACCCCTTAAACTCCTATATATAGAAAGGAGTTTTAGTCATTTCAATCATCCAAGAATTGTTCATTTGTGTAATGTAAAGGAGGTTGCCCCCTCGAAGAGGCTGAATTCTAAGGCGTTGATTTATATTTTCTATCTTTTTGTGAGCTGGTTTCATAACAAATCTCCTTAATTGTTTATGCCAACACATTTTTTTGATCTCTTTCAAGGTTGGCCAAATCTCCTTTCTTTATCTCATCCTATGCATTGTTCCATATTCTAAATGCATATCGACGCTAGATTTAGATAAGATTTACACATTTTTAATTTTGTTTCTACTATCTTCTTTCAACTGCCACTACTTAGATCATTCTTAATATTCCAACACCCCATGTAGGGATTATGCTTTCATCTTAATGGGGCTTGGTAGCATACCCCATTCCACCATGAACATATTTATCTAGATAGGTATGTCTTCAATCAACCTTCTATGTTGTCCTCTCTTGAAAGTTTCCAATGTATTCATTAATGACCAATGTCATTTCACTACAAACTCTAAACCGTATCCTTTCATAGCACTTCCAAATGAAAACTTAACATCTTGGGTCAACTTATGGCCATTACCATTGGATATTTATTAAGTTATTAGCGATGCACTCAATTCTTGACCATGGAAAACAATGTTGATTCTTCTTTGCAAGTCTTTCCATCCATTCATGCAAGTTCACCAAGAATTCAAGCTTTGAAAATCTCCTCCAAAACACTCAAACACATTTATTTTTGAATATTGCAACATATTTCCCAAGTATGCACTTTCTTGGCATGCATGAATTCTCACTTCCAACCAATCTTGAATCTTAAATTGGTTAAGAAAGAGAGAAAATATGAAGTTTAAACAGTTTTGACCAACAATGTGGAAACTGATGCCTACTAACTACTTGGGTAATGGAGTCTAATATAAAATTATTATGGAGATATCAAACCCTTGAAAGGGGTAAGAAAGGAGACCCTACGTTTCCATTTTTAAAACGCTAGCTATCATTCAATACAGGGATAAAATCAAGAGAAAATCTCTCTAGGAGATTATCAAGATTCTGAATTAAAGCATGCAACCTTTCACCAAAAGTTTCATGTAAAGATATGTAGACAAGGGATATAGAAACCCTAGAAAAAATATTGAATACAATAACCATAAAAATATATTCAACAATAAAAGTACTCACAATATATAAATGAACAATCATTCATTATCCTAAAATGGTGTCTCCAAAATAAGGACTAGTCTCCAATAGCAAAATATTCACAAAGTTCACATCTCCACAATAGTAACAAGGTAAAAGAGTTAGGTTGAATTCTTCTAGAGCGCTAAAATAGTCCACCAGTGATGATGAAATGAAGCCTGAGGTGCCTTTTATTTATATGAGGTTTGCATTAGGGGAATTTTGAGGTATAAAATGGGCCTCCTAAGGAAATTATAAAATAATAGTGGAAATAATAACATAAGATTAGATTACATCATCAAATTTTAAAGGGAAAAAAGAAAAAAAACTATTTTTTCAACTTATCTCCCTATAGGTTTAATCAAATTTCGAGTGGCAACACTTGTTGGATGAAAAATTTGATTCATCATCCAAGGAGTACCCATGTTGCATACTTTCGGTGGACCCTTCTACACGAGAAATGAGAAATACATGAAAAACGTGATTGCAATCACATTTTTTCATGTATTTCTCATTTTTCATGTAGCAGGGTCCATCAAAAGTATGCAGCATGGGTACTCCTTGGATGAGGAATTAAATGTTTCATCCAACGAGTACTCCCGCTTGAAGTTTGAGTAAAACCTTAGGGAGATAAGTTGAAAATATGAGTTGAAAAAGTAGTTTTATTATTTTTTAATATTTTTACTTTTCTACTCCAAAAAGAGTGAATTATCCCCCATGGTTGACATCATCATCTTGAATCCTATTGGTTCTTATAAAGTTTATTTTGGTTGTACATTTTTCTTAGGAGGCCCATTTAGACCTCAAAATTTCCCTAATGACACACATTCTCACACTCTATGCAAAAAGGGTCACCAAATTCTAGCAGATATCAAAAGTAATAGGGGGTAGGATGTAGGATGGACTATCATCACTATGATTTAGGCTTGCTCCCTTCTTGGTACAAATATCCACGAGGTTAGAATACGTAAACAATGTATAATCAAAATGCATATTCAAATGTGTCTTCCTAGTCCTAGTCCTCGATAGATTCCAAAAAATCATTTGGATCAATGACCTCGAGCCATATCTCTACACCTACAATTCAACAACATGTGTCCCTTATGTTATCACTCAAAGACCATATCAAGTCCTCAAAAATTCCTCCCAACTCTATAATCTCCTCAATTGTCTACACCAACACATCTTTTTGATCTCTTTCAAGGTTGGCCAAATCTCCTTTCTTTATCTCATCCTATGCATTGTTCCATATTCTAAATGCATATCGGTGCTAGATTTATACAAGATTTACACACTTTTAATGTTGTTTCTACTATCTTCTTTCAAGCTCCACTACTTAGACCATTGTTGATCTTCCAAAACACCCCCGTGTAGGGATTATGCTTTCATCTCAATGGGGCTTGGTAGCATACTCCATTCCACCATGAACATCTTTATCTAGATAGGTATGTCTTCAATCAACCTTCTATGTTGTCCTCTCTTGAAAGTTTCCAATGCCTTTAGTAATGACTAATGCCATTTCACTGCAAACTCTAAAACATAGCTTTTCATAGCACCTTCAAATGAAAACTTAACATCTTGGGTCAACTTATGGCTAGTAGCATTGTATATTTATTAATTTATTAGTGGTGCAGTCAATTCTTGACCATGGAAAACAATGTAGATTCTTATTTGCAAGTCTTTCCATCCATTCATGTTAGTTCACCAGGAATTCAAGCTTGGAAAATCTCATCCAAAACACACAAACACATATTTATTTTTGAATATTGCAATATCTTTCCCAGGTATGTAGTTTCTTGGCATGCATGAATTTTCATTTCCAACCAATCTTGAATCTTACATTTTCCAACCTCCAATGTATCCCCTTTACTATGCATTTGTTATGGTTGCAACAATAAACAATGTTGTTGGCTCTATGGTAGACTCAAGGTTCGTAGGAAGTGTGTGACATAAGCATGATGTACTTGAATGTGTAGAGTTTTTCAACCTTTGGGAGGGAGGTAGTCTCATCCAAGGCATGCTTGATAGTTGTTGTGTTAGTTATGTGCAAAGTATTAAAAATTTAAATGTGGTGGAGAATTTATTAACCTTTAATCACATTCATTTAAACAAATGGAACTCAAAGTATGCATAGTAAAGAGACAAATGAAAAAAATCATCCAAAAATGGCACAAGCACATGAATTAGGGTATTTTCTAATGATTCAAATATTATGCCTACTTATAGTATTATAGACAATTATTCTAGTTTGAAAAGTCATACATATAGGATGTAGCCAAATATTCAATTAAAAACATTTAATTTACTATTAAAATTAGTAATTTTTTTGGCGAATATCATCCATTTAATCATATATGTGTAAAAAGAAGGTGAATATTTAACCAAACCTATGAATATTTTTTAGAAATCTAAAAAAAAAAACAATTAGCTAAATTTTGCCCCAAAATTTTTCCTTGAGCTAAACAATCCTCTGTTGTATTAGGAAAATAACATTATATTATCATACACACACCATGTAAAAAAAAGAGCACGGGTCTCTCATAACATAACTCAACATTGACAATAACAACTAATTTTGCAAGTAACCTCTACTTTACATAATAATTCTCATATATATAGGCCAAATAAGTGGTTATAGAAATTCTCAAAATATATTGCTCCATAAACTTTGCTTATGACTCCATATGGTTCCATAAATTTTGCATATTCAAGATTATGCATGTTCATGTCTTTTGTTGAACTTGACTTTAAGCCAATACTTAAACAAAACTAGGCCACAACATAGTATATAATTTATGCATTGTGTAATTAATTTTTTTTTGTGTATTAAGGTGAAATTTTAAAAAAATGATTTAATGTATTGATATTAAATGAAATCAATGATTTTGTACTACCAACTAATTTTTGTATAAACTAATAATATTTGATGGAATACTTAGTTTAGTTAATTCACTTTTATTAATTAGCCACGTGTTTCAATGTTTTGAGCATTGTGAAATTTAAAATTAATGTTCATGATTTTTATAGTGAAACTAGTTAGTAAACTAACCCAAAAATATCTTTGGATAAACTAATTTGTAAACTTTATGATATAAGAAAGATTGAATAATATTTGATTGAATACTTATTTTAGTTAATTCATTTTTATTAATTGGCCATCTTTTTCAAGATTATGATTTTTATTGTGAAACTAGTTAGTAAACTCACCCAAAAATACCTTTGGATGAACCAAATTGCAAATTTTATGATGTAAAGAAGATTGAAGATGAACATTGTTTCTTTGCTCTTATTTTTCTCTCAATAATATAAACCATAAATTTCTTAATTTCATAAATTAACTATTCTTATAATAATCTTAATGCATGTATACAGATATAAAAAAATTATGTAGTGCAATAAATTTAATATTAAAGATTGCAAAAGTAAATTTTAATTCTTGCAAAATAAACATTAAATATATAAAATTTAAACATTAATATTAATAATATTAATTTTGTATTTTTTAATAAATGATATAAAAGTAATAATAAAATATTTAAATTATTTGGGATCATATAAATATATATTTATATATTAAAAAAGTAATATTGAAAATTAATAAATTATTTAAAACACTAACTAACTTTAATAACATTTTCATATATATATATATATATATATATAGTAGTCTAGATTACAATAAGCTAAGAGGGATCAAATGTCTTTACACTCTAAAAAGAGATTTGCATCTCAAAAAAAATTGATCCCACTTAGTGATATAGAGTTAAAATAAATCTAGACTGGATTAAATATTATTTAAGTTATTTATTTTTCTTTTGATTTTTAATTTTATATTAATTTGAGATAGTGAAAATGTTTTAATAATAATTATAATTATTTTATTATTTTATTTGAATTTTTTTTATTGTTATTTAATTAAGTAAATCAAAATATTTAGACGATATAACATACACCACCTTCTCTCTCAAAACCCAATAAAAAAATAGATTTATAATTTAAAAATTATCAAAATCATTATTTAAAAAATAAATAGATTTATAATTTAAAAATTAACAATATCATTAATTTTTTGAAAGTACATTCCATCAAAATTCATCACTTACAGCATAATAAAAAAATTATATTCACTTACAACATAATAAAAAAATTATATTACATTTCAGGATCATCTTTTTCACCCTCCTTCATGTTCAAAAAGGTGAGAGAGTTTGGATTTTACATCATCATTCTCCCAACTTATTCCATCCCACCAATCTGACGCTCCAATAATTTTCTTCAACTGAGGTAGCTTCTCCATTTCTTTTGGCATTCTCCGTAACAATGGACATTCTCTGATGTCTATAACCTCCAGATTAGGCATTGTTTCTTCATTCCATACACTCGATGGTCTTGCAATACTCTCTGCCTTCTCTAAACCTCTAAGCCACAACATGTTTAACATTGGAAGACTGCTGATCTCAACAACCTCCAACTGAGGGCACTCGGAAATGTCTATGCGCTCTAAATCAGTGAGCTCCTCAATTCTCAATGTCTTCAACTTGCCGCAATGTGACATGTGTAAGTAGTGCAGTTGCGGCATTGTTTTTGCATTGCACACTATACTCTCTAACCTCTCTAGGGAGGATAGATATAATTCCTCCAACTTCGGAAAACCGTCACGTGCAGCCTCGCTCCCAATCTCCAACGCTGGAAGCTCCTCTAATTTCATACACCTGATCAAATACAAATCCTTCAAATTCTGAAACTCACAAATACAATTTGGTAGACTTACACCTTCATAGTTCTCTAACCGAAGGCTCTGCAACTCCTTCATGCTCTGCATGTTGTGTGGAAGGATATCTAGCGCCGCATCATCTCTATTTTCATCTTCGCCCCACTGGAAAAATAAACTTAAGTCTCTCATCTTTGACCACGTGCTCATTGAACCCCCTTTTATTTCTGGCTTTACTGTCACATCCAACTCGATCAGATTTGAGAGATTTGTGAGATCCTCCAAACTCAATGGAATTGAGCTTCGAGGCAACACCAGTTTGTTCAATGAAGTGAGTTGATAGATTTGATGTGGAATCACCCTGACACCTTCGCCAGGACGCCTTACTGTCAGATTTCTAAGATTTTTCAGCTCCCCTATCCTATCAGGTAAAATATCTAGACTTTCACAGCCGTCGAGATTCAAAAATTGAAGATGTGAGAGGTTGCATATGCTATCAGGCAAGTTCTTTAACCGTTTACAATCCTCCATATTAAGAAACTCCAGCTGTCCAAGTTGCCCCACTGTTGTTGGTAATGTTTCTATTGATGTCTTCGACAGATCCAGAACCTTGAGAGACATGGTGTTTACCAAAAACCCCTCTGGAATTTCCTTCAACCGTCTGTTTTGGGCCAACACTAAACTGACGAGTGTTGGACACTTCAAATCTGTTGGCAGATCATTAATTTCATTGCCGCTAACGGAGATTCTTTTGCGATCCCTGGTCTCTTCTTCACATGGAAAATGTTGCAGACCTTGACCTGCTGCAAATAACAAGTTCTGCTCTCCTTGGCCTACATAGATTGCCATATCCCGTAGTACATCATGAACTTTTATAGCTGACTTATCAGGGTATACATATTCAATCAAGCACCTATCTACGAGTGCTTCTATGTATTCCCTCCCAACATCCATGAAGTAAGTTGTCCCCTTTTGAGGCACCAATCTTTCTGCCGTCCACATCTCCACCAGCGTCCCCACATAAATATGTGCATCTTCGGGAAAGGCAGCACAATATAAGAAACACATCTTCAGATTATCGGGCAAATCATTGTAGCTCCAGCGTATCCGCTGATAGAGCTCTGCATCAATGGTCCTGTGAGTGGAGGGGAAGGACGGATCTACATTTTTCATCAAAACTAAAGCGCGACTCCACTCATCAGCAGTCTTTTTCCGAGCCATAGTTGCAGCAACTGTATTTATTGCCAAGGGCAACCCTTTACACTCCAAAGCAACTTGTCTAGCAATAACCTCTAGATTATTGTCTGGAGCAGCCCCACATCTAAAAGCTCTTCTCCGGAACAGCTCCCACCCTTCCTCTGTGGACAGGGGTTGTATCATCATGCAGTACTTTTTTTCTGCCATTAGTTCGACTACATCTCTGTAGCGACTGGACATTAAGAGTTTGCTGCCGTTATCATGGCCAAAGTTTATCCCAACTTCATTCAAATCAATTGGATTCCACGCATCGTCCAGCACAAGTAGAAACTTCTTATTTTCAAGAGATGCATACAATTTCATTTTTCGCTGGTCAATACTAGAACTTGGCCCAAATTTTAAATTCAGGGACTCGGCAATGGTATCCTGGAGACTCTGAATCTGATAATTTTGAGAAATGGTATACCAAATGACGAAATCGAAGCTACCACTCACCTTCTTCTTGCAGTTATTGTAGATGAGTTGGAGTAAAGCCGTTTTGCCGACACCCGCCATCCCCCACACACCAAGCACACGAGCCAAGGGATGAGGTTCGTTAAGCCATGCGCTCAGCTGCCTCTGAGCAGCTTCGATGCCAGTCCCCACGAAGCCGGATTCTGGTAGAGGTTGAAGAAGCGCCTCTGCTTGAGGCTGTGCGAACCCCACAGCCTGTGCAGCATTAGCAACTATTGCAAGAGCAGAATGAAGCTGTTGGAAGAGCTCACCAAATCCGGTCTTCCATTCTCTGATATCCGCGGGGATATTGGGGCTGAAAAAAAGGCAGCAACCGTGACACCGTGTTCGCCGTCTGTTGGCGCGATGGATGAGGGTTTTGACATCTTCAAGGGCATTGTTAATCCTTCCCAAAGAACCTTCCACTAACTCCGGCAGCTTCTTTTGTTGATCTTCGAATTGGGTTTGAATATGGCGCAACGACTCGTCCATACGGTCGAGTTCATTGTTGAGAAGTTGAAGGTTCGTCCCCAACTCCCTCACATCTTTCAATTGTTGCCAGAGGAGACCGATAATGGCGTTAGTGGCATTTGGGGCTACTCTGGTACCAAACTCCAAGGCCATGTTAGCAAATGACAGAGAGAGAATGGAAAATATGTGAAGAATGGAACGAAAACAAAGGGCGTAAGACAACAGGGACGAAAGAGGAAGCAAGCGCTGTGAGTTCGATGAGGTGCGATACAGAATCCATGAATTATAGAATAGATATAGGTATAGGAAGAAGCGTTGGTTGTTTCTGATCGTAGGGCATCCATTCAAAAGAAAAGAATGGAATAATGTGAAATGAAATGAAATTTAATTTCAACGTACACGTGCCCAGTCCTTGGTAAGAGAAAGAAAAGGTAGTGCGCCGTGGGCCCCGAGGGCATAATAATTATGGTACCTAACTCACTTTGTAAAAAGTTTATTCCATTACCATCACATCATCGTTGTCGTCCTTCTATTCGCGTGACCTTTTATTCAGTCGGACTACTTCAATGGTGAGCACATCACTATTTCACAGACAATTAAAATTAAAATTATTCCACTGGACATCAACAATGACATGAATTATTGAATAGATATATAGGAAGAAGCGTTGGTTGTTTCTGAAGGACAGTCAGCGAAATCACGGGGGCATCCATTCAAAAGAAAAAAAACAAAACTCAATTTAAAAGAGGCGGAATTAGTCGTCAGTGATAATGGCATTAGTCAAAAGAGGCGGAAGGCATTAATCGTGGTACAATACTTAAATGGCGAAAAAATTGGAACGCGCTTAAACTAAAATAAAATATCGGGTACATCACTATTTCACAGAAAATTAAAATTATTCCAATATTAAAGTATCCCAACATTAGCCTACCCTGGACCACTAGACATCAATAATGACAAAGTAAACAAAATATCGGGACATCACTATTTCACAGAAAAATAAAATTAAAGTTATTCCAATAATTCAAAGAGTTCTTTTTTAATAACAAATGATGGTAATCAAAATGACACTCATACTTGGTGTCCCTATTATTTAGTATAATTATTAAATATGGAAAAATATGGATTAGGTAGCTGTCACATTTGAATAAAGGTTACAGACGGCCTATTTAGCTTATTTTAAATATATTTAAATCAGAATGAAAAATAATAAAAACACATAATTTTATATTAATAAAATTTACAATCAAAATATCAAGATAATACATTATTGTATTATATTTGGTTAGGATGAGATATAAGATTAATTATCTAGAAGATCACCATAATCATTAGGACAACACAACCATGAAATTTTTAGATTTTTTTTCTATTTCAATTTTCATTTCTTTCCTTTCATAGCATTGAGAGACTTTTGGATTCATCACTTTATAATATAATAAAAAATATTTGGACAAAATTTCTTAAGTAGGCTCTTTGATTTATGAGAAGAACTAGTTTTGGCCCTTGCATTTTAAAATTTCACAAAAAACATTACTCAATTTAATATCATTCTTGTGATTCTTTCAAATTAGATGAGGTTGCTATTAAGTTTTCCACTCTAAATCATTTTGTGCAAGTACCTCAAGTAATCTTTACACTTTTATCATTGCATAATTATTATATCACTGCTTGCATTGTGACATCTATGATCGGTCGAGTTCTATTAGTTTGTTCATACTGCAATTTTTTTTCATTTTTGTATAGTTAACATTATATTTTTCCTTGAAAATTTTCAGGTGGCATAAGCCCGCTATTGCATCCCCGTCTACAGGTTTCAAGGGTGGACGTCATCCCAACAACGAATAGATTAGTATAGGTACAATGCAATTATGTCGAACATAAGCTTGCATTCAATGAGTCATCCCATCCCTCTGCCATTTTGTACTTTCCCAAAAAATTTCATGAGCTCCTCAATCTCCTAACCATGTGATCCTATTGTTAGAGATCGAATGCAAGAGTTTTGTCTTGAAATAAAATTGTCCCCTATAAAATTTAAATTATTTTAAAATTTTAAATGATTATTAACTACCCTATTACGCAGCGTGAATGTTAAATATTAAAATTAAAACAATTTAAATCCAACGATATATACATAACATTAAATGCTACTTACCATAGTGGACATCCAAAATTTAACTAAATTGAACTTCACTTTTTACAGAAAATCAAGCTTCTTATCACTTGTTGCTAAGTCTATGGTGGTTCAAATGCATATATTTTTACAAGCCGAACTGTATCCCCATATCACGATGCCAGAGATTATTCAAGATCTCGACTACCTTTAGTGCTTGTTTCATTATTATTATTATTTTAGCAGCATGTAGTCTGTTATTGTACAAGTAAAGAATGCAGAGTTGGTAAAAGATATACCATCGTGCGATAGGAGACTATAGTACAGGGCCGCCAAATATATCTAGATGGCAGGGTGCTCGCCTTTTTTTCCATTTTAGCGGAGCATTCGCTTAGCAGAGCCAAGGTTGTAATCCAGCTACCATTTTCAGTCGGCTCTCACAGCAGCTATAAACTACCTGTAGCATCCATTTATAGTAACAATGGAGTTGAATATGAGAGTATCAATGGAGGCTAATAAGCATTTACCAGGGTCATGGCTCCTCCTAGCCGTTCTGGCGATGGTTCAACAATTGCCTACAATAAATCAAAGGAAATAACAACACAGTTCCAAACTCATTTACATTTACCGAAATAAGTGAAGGCGTGGCCTTTGTTCCACTCAGCTAAAGTAGTGTCACTCTTGACTATAGTCAGCCCTGACTTGAAATCGGGTCGCCTCCTGATCCAGGTGGATATTGGTGGCCACACGCCAATTCCACTTGGACCCCCACCATTGCTTCTTTCAGTTTTTCAGTTTCCTTAGTTGTAGCATAGTTTACTATTTTTAGAAGTTTTTTAGGTCCTAAACTTCTGGAGTCGTTTTGAGGCCCTAAACGACGTTTTTTTGGAAATCTACCGCCAGCGATTTTGAATTTAAAATCATCTTTTCTGTCGTAGTCCTTGGCGAGATCTTTCCAATAGGCTATCATGCACGTCAAACAGAGATATTATGACCAAGTCGTGACCTCGAGAAGTTGGTTGTCCAACTCATCCCAACGGGGCCCATAAACTCTTGGTGTTACATCTCATTGGGTTAGGGTTTTGGTTGTTTAGGGTTTGCTCTTATTGTTCAATAATAAAAAGGCCCTTGAGCCTCATTGTAAGGCAGTTCAAAGGCATGTAGCCACGACATCTCTTCTCAGAGATAAGCTACCATCGCCCTAGCTGGTTTATTTCCATTCCTGTTTGTAAGCATATTTCAGTGTTTTACATTAATGAAATGAAGTATTATTTCCGTTGCATCTCTGTGTTTATGGTTATCTCTGTAATTTGTTGCGTTCATGTTTAAATCTGGATCAATGGTATCAGAGCGGTCTACTTTTTTTTCTCTGTTTTTCTTTGCATGTCCCCAACGAGGTTAGGATATAAGGAGTTAGGGCTCAAACTGGTCGAACCTTTGCAATACCAGCCTTGCAAATCCCAACAGCCTCCCATGGAGGATGAAAAGAAAGACGAGGGGGCAGGAGATCCTATCAAAATCTTGCTCGAAGAAGCCCTCCAGTGACAAAGGAACACGATGATGGACAACTTTGCCCAGATCCTTCAGTGCTACCCAGGGGCGATGCATCGGCTTCTAACAGCTACTCTAAAAACACCACATCGTTTAAGGTACAAGTTAATTTTGAAATCCCCATATTCGAGGGTCAGATAGACATAGATGCTATCGATAAATGGTTAAAACTGCTAGAGGGTTATTTTTCTTTTCATGATTTTTCTAGTCGAGAAAAGATTATTCTCACTCTTCTCAAAGCAGCCCCCCACATCAAGGATTGGTGGGAAACCTATTGCGAGCAGAAGGATGAAAGTACATGCTTACTATTTTTAGCCGCACCCACTTGGAATTCATTCTGGGATGCCATCAAGGAGAAGTACTACCTTGTCGGAAGCTATGAGGATCAATACATAAAGTGGACCACGCTGTGGCAAGAAAGGGACCAAGACATGTCGGAGTTTACCAATATTTTCCATACCCTTCGCACAAAGTTGGGTATCAAGGATATGGAGCAACATTTGGTACTCAAATACCGCGGCTGCCTGCACAAGTACATCCAGGAAGAAATAGAATTCTTGAACATCTCCTTGCTCGGCACGACATACCGATATGTCGTCAAGGTCAAGAAAAAGTTTAAACAGGAGAAGTGAGACTTTGGATTTGTGAATCCGAAGCAAGGGAAAGGTGCCCCCAAACCTCAAAACAAAGGAAAAAGCCAAGGCGAGGCGGTCCAAGACAACCCGCCAAAGCTACAAGCAAAGAACAATGTCACAAAGCCGAAAAAGGACACGGGAAAGTGGTGTGAGTTCCATAAGAGCTCCATTCACAACACAAGTGAGTGTCGGGCCAAGCAGTCACTGGTGGCTGAGCTAAAGGTTTCAAAATCAAATGCATGTTCTGACTCTGAGTCAGAACCTGACAAGGGGAATGACAAACGGAAGCATATTATCGATGTGGAGCACAACACCATCGTTGCCACCACAAAGATCCAGAAGGAGGAACCCGAAGATCCAGAGGAGGAGGAGCGTCTCTTCCACTCCCAGATGTGGGTAAAGGGCTCTACGCTACAATTCATTGTCAATAGCGGGAGCCAAAAGAAACTCATTTTGGGAGAGGTCATGAAGCGACTGGGCTTACCGACCACAACACATCCACAACCATACACCATCAGGTGGCTTCACCAAGGACAAGATCTTCGCGTGAGCTAGCAGTGTTGCCTTCCATACAACATCAAGCCCTTCATGGATGAGGTATTATGTGACATTTCTCCCCTTGAAGTTTGTTATGTATTATTAGGACAACCATACTTGTGGAAGCGACATGTTGTGTATGAATCAAGGCCCATGCTGTTATTATTACTTTGGGAAATAAGTTGTACAGGATACCAGAGGTAGCACCGCCTACCGTCATCTCTTTGGTTAGTGCAAAACAATGCAGTAAGCTCATTTCCAAAACCGGGAAATTTATTTTCCTGATGATACGCTCTCAAGGAAAGAAGAAGACAGTGGCCACGACCTACAGACAAGGCCCCTCCGCACGACAACTACAGATGGACAAGGTCATGGAGGAGTACGGGGACATCTTCACCTCCACCGCAGGGGTTCCTTTGCACTTTCAGGTCAAGCACTCCATCAATCTGACCCCAAGTGCGTCGCTACCCAATGGACCAATCTATCGGTGCTTTGTTCTAGAGAACAATGAAATCAAGAGGCGGATTTGGGAGCTGCTACAAAAAGGTCACATCCGTATGAGTTCATCACCCTGTGAGAGCTTGATCGTGTTGGTACAGAAGAAGGATGGGACTTGGAGACTCTGTATTAACTATCGGGCGCTGAACAAGATTATTGTCTGTAATAGGTACCTGATCCCATGGATTAATGACCTCCTGGACCAACTGAAGGGGAAAAATATTTCACCAAGATCGATTTGAAGTCAGGATATCACTAGGTACCAATCGAACCCTCCGATGTGTGGAAGATTGCCTTCAAAGCCAAGCAGGGCCTTTTCGAAAAATGTTGAAATCCTAACATTTTTTTTAATTTTGATATTTGATTTTAAAACCGTGTTGAAAAATGTTAGAAATTTAAGCTTTTTTGGAGTCATGCTATTTTATCTTTAATACCCTGGTTGAAATTGTTGGAACTTTAAGGTTTTCCATGTTCATGAATTTGGTTTTTAATGTCATGGTAGAAAAATATTGGAATTTTAACTCAAAATCGAAAAGGGGTGATGCAATATCACCGCTTTCGATTTCAAGATGATTTTTCATTGTTTTGTGCAAAAATAGGGTTTTTGGGGATGAGTTATCGTTAAGTTGGTAACCTTATTACAATCAATAGTTTACAACTCCTCAAAAAATGGGATATAGATGACATTATGTTTTGGTAGAATGGGAAGAGTAGGTTAAGTGTAGTTTTAAAGCATTCACATACAAGGTTTGATCATGTCAATTGTCCATTTGTAATGAAATTCATAGTTTCATATTTGGGTTTCAAAAGTGGAGTTTGAGAACCGTATTCTCAAAAAACAATTTTCGATGCCAAAAAGAAAAGATTCACTCCATTCATTGTGTGATTCATTGTTGCAAAGATTTTGAGACTCACGAATAAACTGTTGATGTTTGTAAGCCATGCAAGTACTTTTGCACAAGTCTTAGTGTGAAGGCGCGTGGAAGATGTCTAATTACCTCTTAACCTTAGTAATTTTTTTATTCATTAAAATAATATATTTTTATGAGAAAAGTGAGTTAATCTAATGAAATGAAAAGGATATTTGCATTAGTGAATTAGATAAATCACAACCGTCAATTTCAAGTGAAGTTGAGATTTAATCTCAATTGCCAATTACTTTGGAGATTAGGAATGTTGATTTAGTTATAACTAAAACTTATAAAAAGAAGGTTGGGTTAATGGAGAAGGCACATTATTGAACAAGAGATATCGTGAAATAAGTGAGGGTCTCAATGATTGGGTGGAGAAAGGAATTCACTAAAGTGTGTAGACTTGTGAGAGGAAAAATAACAAAAGGATTTGCAGGAAGGAGGAAACCTAACTATAAAAAATCAAGGACCGATTTTATGTAACAGATCCAACCCACACATTTGGAAGAACTAGGTAGAAATGCACAATTAGGAGCATGACAAAGGTACAATGCACAACAGATGCAATTGTATAACAATTTGTAAGAATAAGTTTGTAGATTTGGGTTTCTCAATGATTTCAGAGGGCCATACAACTTCACAGGTGCCCATAATTTTTGATATAGAAAGAAGCGTTGGTTGTCTCTGATCGTGGGGCATCCATTCAAAAGAAAAGAATGGAATAATGTGAAATGAAATGAAATTTAATTTCAACGTACACTTGCCTAGTCCTTGGTAAGAGAAAGAAAAGGTAGTGCATCGTAGGCCCCGAGGGCATAATAATTAGGCCAATAGGCCTTCCTTTGAAAGGGACCTTCGTCGTCCCTTTCGTTCTCAGGCTGACACCTGGCATCGGGTGGGCATAACGTGTACAGAGTTCGCGTAGACTTTCTATCTTGTACCATTCGTCGTCCCATTTTGAGGTATTCATTTTGTGGGTTGTTCCATATAGAAGTCGTTATGTACGGAGGCCACAATTTTCACGTAACCCTTATTAGGTGGCCCGCATGTTTCCGGAACCTAAGATTCTTTCTCACACGTGTCGAGGCAGTGGGACAGTCCGCCAACCAGATCCGCTGAGAACGGGGAGTGATTCGAACCGGTGACCCCACACATTTTGGTATTAAGATCCCGTCAACACGTCTTGTTTTTCGGCATATCTAAAGCTGGTTCAGGGCATCGTCATCTTTCCAGCGTTAACAGAGAAAGCGAGAACAGCTCAGGGAGAAAAATTTAGGCCGATCGCATTTATTGGACTTCCTTCCAGGGGTCTCTGTAGCAAAAAAATCTTTGTTTCGTTGGCAGAGTAAAGCGCTCAGTAAATCAAATCCTATTAAGTCTGAAGTTCCTTTACTTATGGCGTCTACAAAAGCTAGGAGCAGTGGAATTTAAATGAGGAGGTGCGTCCATGTGTAAGATGTATTGTGAATTGCGTGGATGCATCGACGCGTTTCTCATCCGTCATTTCTACAGAAACCTGTATGTTGTATTTCATAGACATGTACAAAATTGTTAAGATTAGGATATGTGGTTTCGTTGGCACCTCTCCATAAATTTAATGTCGGTTCCACGTTCCCGTTTCCTCCTTGCGTTCCGTTTACTCCTTGCCTGAGAAAGGAGGCCTCCGAACACATGGGGGAAAAATAAAAAATCACCCAAATATCCATTCGGTGGTACGTTCCCGTTTGCTCCTTGTGTTCTGTTTACTCCTTGCCTGAGAAAGGAGACTTCCGAACACACGGGAAAAAAAATCACCCAAATATCCACTCGGTGGTAAACTCTTGTTAAAATATTACATGTTTATTAATCTTAAAAATTTCGCAGACAACTTTGTTATGTGATTTTGTAAAGAAAATTATATAACACTGCATATTCGTTAATTTTTGTTTTAGTTTTAAATATATAATAGGGTTTTGTAAAATCTAGATTTGCATATTCGTTAATTTTTATTTTAGTTTTAAATGTATAATAGAGTTTTGTAAAATCTAGATTTGTAGTGTGGGCGTATTTTAATTGTTTTATATTTTGAATTTTTTTGTTAAATTATTTTTTAGTAAGATTATATGTTTTTTGAATGTATAAATGGATTTAATATTTGAAAATTTCCAAGATATTTGAATTGTGTAAACTATAACATTTCCCATCACCAGATTTTTACTAGTATTTTCACATTTCCCATCACCAGATTCTTATTAGTATTTTCAGTGGATTTACTAATTTCCCCACTGCTAAAAACCCTTCTATTGTAATCCCCCTTTAATGTGGAGAATTTGGGAGAAAGAAGGGCACATTTTGTCCTAGTTGCTTAGCAGAGACACATCTTTGGAAAACTTTTGAGACAAATCCAACAGTGGAAAATTTTAACAAATCCAACAGTCGAAAATGAATAGACAATGAGTGGTGGCTTAACTCATTCAAAAGGTACACCTTCAGTGCAAAAAAATATCCTCTGCTATTTCTGGTGGCAAAGCGGACTGACTTGCCCTAATGTGTGCAATTTTGAATGATTGATTGGATTTTATTATATAGATAATTGAGAGAAACGAAGAATAATAATTTGTATAATTTTGATTAAGGATTTACTTTCTTTTGGGCAATTTATTGACAAGGTTTAGTTTGAATTATTGAATTATTATAATATTTATTATTCGAACCAAAATACAATTCTTACTAGTATTTTCACATTTCCCATCACCAGATTCTTACTAGTATTTTCAATGGATTTACTAATTTCCCCACTGCTAAAAACCTTTCTGTTGTAATTCCCCCCTTTAATGTGAAGAATTTGGGAGAAAGAAGGGCACATTTTGTCTAGTTGCTTAGCAGAGACACATCTTTGGAAAACTTGCGAGACAAATCCAACAGTGGAAAACTTTAACAAATCCAACGGTCGAAAATGAATAGACGATGAGTGGTGGCTTAGCTCATTCAAAAGGTACACCTCCGGCCAAGAATAATAATTTGTATAATTTTGATTAAGGATTTATTTTCTTTTGTGCAATTTATTGACAAGATTTAGTTTACCAAAATACAATTCTTTCAATTTAACATTTTTATCAGTCTCTCTTTGTACCTTTTGAGGCAATTGCTAATTATTCCAGAATCCAGAATCCATAAATTATTGAATAGGTATAGGAAGAAGCGTTGGTTGTCGCGGGGCATCCATTCAAAAGAAAAGAATGGAATAATGTGAAATGAAGTAAAATGAAATTTAATTTCAACGTACACGTGCCCAGTCCATGGTAAGAGAAAGAAAAGGTAGTGCGCCGTGGGCTCCGAGGGCATAATAATTATGGTACCAAACTCACTTGTAAAAAGTTTATTCCATTACCATCACATCATCGTTGTCGTCCTTCTATTCGCGTCACTTTTTATTCAATCGGACTACTTCAATGTTGAGCACATCACTATGCAGTGGTCTTTAACGCGACTTTTTGAAAGCTTTTCCGGCGGATTTTTCCGGTCAAAATCCGGCAGCAATTCATTGGAATCCCAGGTTTGATACCTAGTTAAAATTAAAGTTATTCCAATATTAAAATATCCCAACGTTATCATACCTTGGGGCATCAATAATGATAGAGAGTAACACAAGTGTTGGATGTTTGTGCATTAAAAAAACCATGTAAGTAAAATAATTCAAAGAGTTCTTTTTTAATAACAAATAATGGTAATAAAAATGACACTCATACTTAGTGTCCCTATTATTTAGTATAATTATTAAATATTGAAAAATATGGATTAGTTAGCTGTCACGTTTGAATAAAGGTTACAGAGTGGGTATTTGAGAATAGAATAAAAAATATAAACACATAATTTTATATTAATAAAATTT
Organism: Pinus taeda; assembly: GCA_000404065.3. NCBI lineage: Eukaryota > Viridiplantae > Streptophyta > Pinopsida > Pinales > Pinaceae > Pinus > Pinus taeda. Next base: position 18,704 of record APFE031238463.1, read on the forward strand.
ACAATTAAAATATCAAGATAATGTATTATTGCATTATATTTGGTTAGGATAAGATATAAGATTCATTATCTAGAAGATCACCATAATCATTAGAACAATACAACCATGAAATTTTTAGATTATTTCTCTACTTCAATTTTCATTTCTTTCTTTTCATAGCATTGAGAAACTTTTAGATTCGTCACTTTATAATATAATAAAACAACATTTGGACAAAATTTCTTAAGTAGGCTCTTTGATTTATGAGAAGAATTAGTTTTGGCCCTTGCATTTTAAAATTTCCCAAAAAAAACATTACTCAATTTAATATCATTCTTGTGATTCTTTCAAATTAGATGAGGTTGCTATTACGTTTTCCACTCTAAATCATTTTGTGCAAGTACCTCAAGTAATCTTTACACTTTTATCATTACATAATTATTATGTCACTGCTTGCACAGTGACATCTATGATGGGTCGAGTTCTATTAGTTTGTTCGTATTGCAATTTTTTTTCATTTTTGTATAGTTAACATTATACTTTTCCTTGAAAAATTTTAGGTCACATAAACCCATTGTTGCATCGCCGTCTACAGGTTTCGAGGGTGGCCGTCATCCCAACAACGGACAGATTAGTATAGGTACAATGCAATTATGTCGAACATAAGCTTGCACTGAATGAGTCGTCCCATCCCTCCGCCATTTTGTACTTTCCCAAAAAATTTCATGAGCTCCTCAATCTCCTAACCATGTGATCCAATTGTTGGAGATCGAATGGAGGAGTTTTGTCTTGAAATAAAATTGTCCCCCTATAAAATTTAAATTATTTTTAAATTTTAAATAATTATTAACTACCCTATTACGTAGCGTGAATGTTAAATATTAAAATTAAAACAATTTAAATCCAACGATATATACACAACATTAAATGCTACTTGCCATAGTGGACATCCAAAATTTAACTAAATTGGACTTCACTTTTTACAGAAAATCAAGCTTCTTATCACTTGTTGCTAAGTCTATGGTGGTTCAAACGAATATATTTTTACAAGCCTAATTGTATTCCCATATCACGACGCTGGAGATCATTCCAGATCTCGACTACCTTTAGTGCTTGTTTCATTATTATTATTATTATTTCAGCAGCATGTAGTATGTTATTGTACAGGTAAAGAATGCAGAATTGGTAAAAGATATACCATTATGCGATAGGAGACTTAGTATAGGGCCGCCAAATATGTCTAGATGGTAGGGTGCTCGCCTTTTTTTCCTTTTTAGCAGAGCATTCGCTTAGCAAAGCCAAGGTTGTAATCCAGCTACCATTTTCAGTGGGCTCTCGCAATGGCTATAAGCTACCTGTAGCATCCATTTATAATAACAATGGAGTTGAATATGAGAGTATCAATGGAGACTAATAAGCATTTACCAGGGTCATGGCTCCTCCTGGCCGTCGTGGCGATGGTCCAACAATTGCCTGCAACAAATCAAAGGAAATAACAACACGGTTCCAAACTCATTTACATTTATTGAAATAAGTGAAGGTCGTGGCCTTTGTTCCACTCAGCCAAAGTAGTGTCACTCTCAACTATAGTCGGCCCTAACTTGAAATATGGTCGCCTCCTGATCCAGGTGGATATTGGTGGCCACACGCCAATTCCACTTGGACCCCCACCATTGCTTCTTTCAATTTTTCAGTTTCCTTAATTGTAGCACAGTTTACTATTTTTAGAAGTTTTTCAGGTCCTAAACTTCCGGAGTCGTTTTGAGGCCATAAACGATGTTTTTTTGGAAATCTACCGCTAGTGATTTTGAATTTAAAATCGTCTTTTCTATCATAGTCCTTGGAGAGATCTTTCCAACGGACTATCATGCATGTCAAACGGAGATAATATGACCAAGTCGTGACCTCGGGAAGTTGGTTGTCCAACTCATCCTAACGGGGCCCATAAACTCTTGGTGTTACATCTCCTTGGGTTAGGGTTTTGGTTATTTAGGGTTTGCTCTTATTGTTCAATAATAAAAAGGCCCTTGAGCCTCATTGTAAGGTTGTTCAGAGGCATGTAGCCACCACATCTCTTCTCAGAGATAAGCTACCATCGCCCTAGCTAGTTTATTTCCATTCTTGTTTGTAAGCATATTTTAGTATTTTACATTAACGAAATGAAGTATTATTTCTATTGCATCTATGTGTTTATGGTTATCTCTCTAATTTGTTGTGTGATCAATGGTATCAGAGCGGTCTGCTTTTTTTCTCTATTTTTCTTTACATGTCCCCAACGAGGTCGTGATATAAGGAGTTAGGGCTCAAACTGGTCGAAACTTTGCAAGACCAACCTCGCAAATCCCAACGGCCTCCCATGGCGGATGAGAAGAAAGATGAGGGGGCAGGAGATCCTATCAAAATCTTGCTCGAAGAAGCTCTCGAGCGACAAAGGAACACGATGATGGACAACTTTTCCCAGATCCTTCAGCGGCTACCCAGGAGCGATGCATCAGCTTCTAACAGCTACTCTGGAAACACCACATCGTTTAAGGTACAATTTAATTTTGAAATCACCATATTTGAGGGTCAGATAAACATAGATGCTGTTGATAAATGGTTAAATCTGCTAGAGGGTTATTTTTTTTGTTCATGATTTTTCCAGTCGGGAAAAGATTATTTTCACTCTTCTCAAAGCAGGCCCCCACGTCAAGGATTGGTGGGAAACCTACTATGAGCAGAAGGATGAAAGTACAGGCTTACTATTTTCAGCCGCACCCACTTGGAATTCATTCTGGGATGCCATCAAGGAGAAGTACTACCTTGTCGAAAGCTATGAGGATCAATACATAAAGTGGACCATGCTACGGTAGGGAAGGGACCAAGAAGTGACAAAGTTTACCAATATTTTCCACACCCTTCACACAAAGTTGGGTATCAAGGATACAGAGCAACATTTGGTACTCAAATACATGGCTGCCTGCACAAGTACATCAAGGAATAAATAGAATTCCTGAACATCTCCTCGCTTGGCACGACATACCGATATGCCTTTAAGGTCGAGAAAAAGTTTAAACATAAGAAGCGAGACTTTGGATCTGTGAACCCGAATCAAGGGAAAGGTGCCCCCAACCCGTAGAACAAAGGACAAAGCAAAGGCGGGGCGGCCCAAGAAAACCCCCCAAAGCTGCAAGCAAAGAACATCGCCGCAAAGCCAAAAAAGGACACGGGAAAGTGGTCTGAGTTCCATAAGAGCTCCACTCACAACACAAGTGAGTGTCGGGCCAAGCAGTCACTGGTGGTCGAGCTAAAGGTTTCAAAATCAGATGCATGTTCCGACTCTGAGTTAGAACCCGACAAGGGGAATGATGAAGGGAAGCATATTATCGATGTGGAGCCCAATGCCACCATTGCCACCACAAATATCCAGAAGGAGGAACCCGAAGATCGAGAGGAGGAGGAGCGTCTCTTCCACTCCTAGATGTGGTTAAAGGGTTCCCCGCTACAGTTCATTGTCGACAGCGGGAGCTAAAAGAAAATCATTTTTGGAGAGGTCATGAAGCGACTGGGCTTACCGACCACAACACATCCACAACCGTACACCATCAGGTGGCTTCACCAAGGACGGGATCTTCGCATGAGCTAGCAGTGTCACCTTCCATACAACATCAAGCCCTTCACGGATGAGGTATTTTGTGACATTGCTTCCCTTGAATTTTGTGATGTATTATTAGGACAACCATACTTGTGGAAGCGACATGCTGTGTATGAATCAAGGCCCATGCTGTTATTGTTACTTTGGGAAATAAGTTGTACAGGATACCAGAGGTAGCGCCGCCTACCGTCATCTCTTTGGTTACTGCAAAACAATGCAGTAAGCTCATTTCCAAAACCAGGAAATTTATTTTCTTGATGATACGCCCTCAAGGAAAGAAGAAAACGGTGGCCACGACCTGCAGACAAGGCCCCTCCGCATGACAACTACATAAGGACAAGGTTGTGGAGGAGTATGACATCTTAACCTCCACCGCAGAGGTTCCTCTGCACTTTCAGGTCAAGCACTCCATCAATCTAACCCCAGGTGCGTCGCTACCCAATGGACCAATCTATCGGCGCTTTGTTATGGAGAACAATGAAGTCAAGAGGAAGATTCAAGAGTTGCTGCAAAAAGGTCACATCCGTCTGAGTTCATCACCCTGTGGGAGCTCGATCGTGTTGCTACAGAAGAAGGATGGGACTTGGAGACTCTGTATTAACTATCGGCTGCTGAACAAGATTACTGTCCGTAATAGGTACCTGATCCCATGGATTGATGACCTCCTGGACCAACTGAAGGGGGAAAAATATTTCAGCAAG
>APFE031238463.1:26024-38090 GCA_000404065.3 Pinus taeda
AAGTCACGACCCCGGGAAGTTGGTTGTCCAACTCACCCCAATGGGGCCCATAAACTCTTGGTGTTACATCTCCTCGGGTTAGGGTTTTGGTTGTTTAGGGTTTTCTCTTATTGTTCAATAATAAAAAGGCCCTTGAGCCTCATTGTAAGGCAGTTCAAAGGCATGTAGCGCCACATCTCTTCTCAAAGATAAGCTACCATCGCCCTAGTTGGTTTATTTCCATTATTGTTTGTAAGCATATTTCAGTATTTTACATTAATGAAATGAAGTATTATTTCCACTGCATCTCTGTGTTTATGGTTATCTTTGTAATTTGTTGCGTTCCTATTTAAATCCGGATCACTTCCTCTCATACCAGTCTAGCTATACATCGTAAGTCTGACATTTGACTATCGAAATGGACCCCACAGAAAGATGAGAGTCAGCTTTGACCCCTATTCACCCTGGTGATGCAGGAAAATGCAAATGAGATCTACTTAGTTACAACTACCCTCTCTGTGATTTTTTCCTTCTGAAAGAGAAGCCAACTTTGTTTTGTTTCAATGAAAGTTCAACTCAACAAGTCGATTTTGCGTTGAAACATTCTCATTCAATCTTCATATTATCCCCCTTCAATAAGAAACTAGTCGGTTGAGCGTTCTCTTCATCATAATAGTCTTAGTGGATAGTGTTTCTTTTATAATAAAAAACAATACAAAGAAACACAATACACAAATTATATATATTCCTTAAATTTTTTCTTGTTATGTGAAATTTCATCTCTACAGTCAATCGAATAACTGTGTTTTCATTTTGGTTACAACCCAAATCATGGGGTTATGATTTCCAATTCCCTATTTAGATCCCCAGTAAAAGTTTCTCGACTCTATAGCGCTGTCGAATATCAACAATTGCTCCATAGAAGTTTTTTCAGATTACAACTTGGTATTTGGATTACAAAATCTTTTCATATTACAACTTGGTGTTCATGTTTGGGAGCCTATAAATGTAGTTGAATCCCCACTTGTAGAGGAAATGGCCATATTTGACGAACTGTGATATGTTGCAAGAAGCATAGAGAACACATATCATGTAGCAGCAGGAGGTCCAATTGGTGTTCACAGGGAGGCATTTCCTTTAGACGAAATGCGATGGTTCGCCCGATATTTGCAATACAACTAGCTCCCCTTACCTGGTGAACACAAACAAACTATCAAATACATTTTGAATAATAAGAAATCGCAATATTGCTCCAAATTATAATGTCAAAAAAAGCATTTCATCTCTTAGTCAGAGTGGGATTAATATATAACTCTATTTCCATAAATTTTGAGAGAATAATAACAAACGTAATTGTCTCTAATCGAAATCCTCAATTTTCTCTACTGCGGTCATACCTGGTTTCCAAGATGCTAACGGAGCAAGCAATGATGCAATACGCTAAAGTGTATGTACTGGATGTGGTTACCATCATCCCCATGCTGAATGTTGGGCCTTCCATTACCCCAAGTGTGCCCTCCAGCATAGAGTTGGCACTTTGCCTCCTCATGGGGAACCCACACATGTTATCGGGTTTGAAAGGGATGCAATTAATATCAGGCTCCATATCGTTGGTACACGTGGACGACATCTGTAGTGCCTAGATTTTCCTAATGGAGAACCCTGTTGCACATGGTCATTACATCTACTCGCCGATCAACACCTTCATCCCACAACTCACACAAAATTTGTCCAAATGATATCTGCAGTACAATGTCCCCACCTAGTAAGTATTAATATATTCTTATGTATTTTTGTGCTTGTATATATGTATATACATCAATTGATGAAACATTTTTGTCTATATACGTCCACGTTGGAGGATGTGCCAGAAACCCTAAAAGTGAACACTTCATCGAAGAAATTGGTGGAAAGCGGTTTCTCCTTCAAGTTTGGCATTGATGAAATTTACGATGATGTTGTGGAATACTTCAAGACAAAGGGTTTGCTGAATTAACTGAACACCCAACCTGGGTTGTTTGGTTGACGCATGAAAAAATGGCGTATTTGGTCGCATCACTAAGATACACTCTTAGGGCATGGGAGTTGTTAAAATATATTGAGTTGTGTTTTTACTTCACCTGTATATTTAAATTACTTTGTCGGACAAGATGATGGCATGCTTTTTTTTCTTATAATCAGTTGCAGCTTCAGAGAGCATCAATCCAATCAAATCTAGCTATATTTAGACCAAAAAATATGTAGATATTGAATGCAAATTTATTGTATTTTGGATTTATGATATGTTTAGATCAAATTTCTCATTTTGATTTTAGATTTGTTGTGTTTGGTAAAGATAAAATTTTCCAAAAATAATTTAGTTTTTTATGTTTTTTACTTTATATTAATAAAAAAATTATACATGTTTATAATATATTATAAAATATTAATCATAATTATTTAAGTAGCCAAAACTTGAAAATTTATATTTTTTTCAATCATTTCAATCTTATAATAAATATTATGATGATGCAAAAGATTTAAAGCTTTGCACACTGGTCATTGTTAAACAAATTTCTCCAATATTTGAACGTTACGAGTGAGCTTGTGAGTCACATGGACACCCATTTCAACAAAAACAAAACTTGTAAATGCACATGCCAATGAGTAGTCTACATCTATGTGCAGTTTATTGAATAATTGAGGAAATCGGGCCACGCATAAAATATTGGGGCATGAGCCTAATAGGAGGTATGACTGACCTCATCTACCCCTGACTTATAGTACTTGAACGATCAACAACCTAATAAAGAAAAACATTTGAGCAGACTGGCTCACCCCGACTAGTTGGAGGTCGGACCTTAGGCTCATTGACAACATTAGGAGTGGGTAACAAAACCGACTCCCAACCACTGGTGGACCCTACACGAACTTTTAGTATATGGATTTAATATAGCTCCTATAGCAAATCGGCCCAAAATAAAATTACCAAAGGCACAAATAGAAAGCAATTCATTCCTTCATTTCGACCTTCGTCTTATAGGTTCACCTACAACAATTATCTTTGCACAAGATTCCTATACTAAAAGAATAAGAACTACAAACAACTTAAATGAAAATTCAACAGTAATGAAACTCATAACAAAGCTCTCAGGGCATAACATGAAATGATTTGTTACTTTCCTTTGTCTCCTCTCACACCCGCTAGATCTCCAAACATGCTTACACAAGACCTTATTTAGTTAATATGGGAGCATCCATCCCCTCTCCTCCATATAGTTGGTGGCATATCACAATAGATCGGGGTCAGACTCGGGTCTAGGTCAGGGTTCTGAGACCTTACACTGTTTGTGGACTGGTCAAGTCCGACTACACTACTAGTATTCCTGTAGGTCAGGGTCAGAACTGAAATAACTTTACACTTGTAGAAGTTTCAAAGGGACAGACCACAGACTAGTGGCCCATCTCCTTGATTCTCGGTCCATGAATTGAAACTATATTTGTTAAGCCATAATTATATTTATTTTTTCTGGTGTCAATTTTAAATGAGAAAGTACATTTTGCATGCAATGAGGATTCACAAAATGAACTTAATCACAATAAGACCCCAACTTTTATTTAAATATATGTTGTCAATATTTATACCTGTGGAAGGCAGGTTATATTGTTTTTTGTTTTTAGGTAAAAAAAAATCAACTTTAATTAGTTTTGAAATTTTTATATAGATTTAATAAAATTTATAGAAAATATATATAATATATATATATATATATATATATTAATTTAAGTTATAAAATTTTATATTCTAAAATTTTTATAAAATTTATGACCATATTTTTTTTTATTTTTTTTTTTCATTTCATGAGTAATGGCATTGGTAGTTGGTGGTCTACCCTCAAATTATTTGTAATATTACTCAAATAAATATTAAAAAAAACTTTCTAGAAGTATTTTTCATTATACACATTTCAATATATTTTTTGCATAAGCTTAGATATACTTTTGTCGTTATCTAAAATCAATTATTTTAAAGCTATGGACGCTTTCAAAATAAAAAATATATAATCACAATTTTGAGTATATAAATTTTCAATGAAGTCTTTTTATTTCAAATAATGATATGTTCACACATACCATTTCAACCAAATAAACTAGATGCACACAATTCATGTATGCAAATAAGCAGCATGCCACGTGGTTCTTGTTAATCTATCTATACTATTTTTTTATTACAACTTTTAATTAAAATATTTTTTAATGAAAACTAATTAATATTTAAATATAAGAGAAAAATTTAATAAATAAATTGATAAATCATCTTTTAAAAAAAATACTTCAAAAAAAACCGAAATTAAATGTAAACATAAAGAAATTTAAAATTCACATTACCATGAATAAATAGAAATCTCATATATATATATATATATAATATATATATAATATATATAAGAGAATTTTGTATTCTCGGGTAATGAATTAGTTCATTGATTCTCCCTTGTCTCTAACTCAGGTAATGAATCGATTGAGCGCAATGCATGTTGGAAACTAGTTATTCTGACCAACCAAGTTGATCGATCTGAGTGGGCCTCATATCATGGTTTTGAAACTATTTGGTTTGGTCTTTTAAGGTAAACTCTTTTCTAGTCTTATTTATCCATAAATTGACATGAATATTCCACTAGACAGTTCGTCACAACATATCTGATACTATTATATTAAAAATATGAGATTCTACGCTATTACATTTTTATTTAATTTCACGTAAAATTAAATCAAGCAGAAAAATAGAGAACAACAAAATAAGCTCACACACACATAATACACAAGATATGCTCTTTGGGAAACCCTTTCGGAAGAAAACCCAACTGGAAGGTGAGGTCGCTTCACTCTCGTTATTGATCTGGAAATATGGCTACAGATAAAACGAAGTAATATTTGTGGCCCATGGGCTGCTACAGTGCACATATCCTCTCTGTGTGCTCTACCTCTTGTCTCTCCTAGCTATCTTTGTTCAACTATGGAACAAAATGTTCTCGAAAGAATGGAATACCTCTTCCCTCTAGTGGCCCGATTATAACACATCCCGATAGACTACTATTGGTTAAGTTTGACTACATAAACTCTTAAGTAGAGTTGAAAAATAGACTCTTCTAGAGTCTTTTACATCACAAACATGTGGCTAGCCCCTTTTCCATGAATAATGGGGGCTGACGAGGCATCCTCCCGAACTATAGGTGTGAAAACAAGAAGATCAACTTTTGAGTGGCACAAATTTTGCATACGAATTCCAATTGACGTGATTCTTGCGTCGTTGGAAAGAATTCTGTGTGTAGAATAGAATGAAAGGTGTTGGGACCAAGAGGCAAAGTTTAGCCCCCAAAAAACGTCATTTGATGCCTCAAAACTCTCCCGGAAGGTTGCACACCATGTTTTGCCAAACTGGGTCTCGCCGGTAAAAATGGTCACTGAGTTGATTCATCCACTTTTTCCACTCCAAATGCATTGAGATGGATGAAAAACAATATAGTGATCCAATTTGGATCACTTATCCTCCCACAATAACTGTTGAATTTTTTAAGCATAAATTAATTAAAAGGAGATTTCAGAAGTTTCAAATCGACAACAAAGAATGATTTTATATGAAATTGAAAACTTATTGATTAAGCTTCATCCTATTCCATTCTTACTTCATACTCATTAACGCTCCCATTTTGGCTTCTTACTAGGACTTTAGACCTTCTTCCTCATCCGCTTCGACACTTTTATCACTTTTGATTTCTTCCTTCTATATTCCACCTTCTTACCTTTTACATTCCCGCCTCATATAGATACATTAGACCTTATACCTATGACTTTCTTCCTTCTACCTCATCAATTCCTTCTCTTTCTTACTCAACCATTCCGGCTACACCCACTACAACCTTTTTTACCTACTTTAGAGAATAGAGCACTTGCAAGAAAGAAAAGAAGATAGTTGTTCATTAGTAGAAGTTCAAACTTTTTGTTTCAATCTTTCACTAACGTCCTTTTTTTTGTTTTCCCTCCCTCCTTCCCTCCTTTCAAGAGCCCTTGATGAGGTTTTTGTTGGATATATATGCAAAGGCGACTAAACATATTTTTGAGAGGTCAAGCCAAATACGACATCTTTCTAGTTCATATATATGCAAAAGCGACTAAACCTAAGCAATGGAGGAAACCTAAACAATGCCTACCTGTATTTTAAGGTCTTTTTTATCTGGTTAGGAAGAAGATGATAATTACAACATAATGTCTTACTACACCTTTTATGATATCCAGGGTGCAATAATCTCTTTAGAAGATGAAAGGATTTCTACCAATTCATAATCGTTCAAGCATGTTTAAGAAGTTTCAAATCCGTTTGATCTCTTCTAGATCAAAACTAATATATCGCTCAGGGCTTCGACATTGACTCTTTCTTCTGCAATGCACTAACCTTAGTATGCATTATGAAGGAGGGAACCCTAAAAGCGTTAAGTAGGTGGGTGTAGTAATTTCAAGGAGGTGGGGCAGCTTTTCTCCTCACATGGAAGGATATGTCATTTTGGTTGCTATATAAACCAGATACATTCGAACTTTCATTTGACCTAGCGCAAATCTTATTAGTCACTTTTCCATATATATCAAACAGAAGAATTGTGTTTAGACATTAGAAAATATGGGAAGGTAAGTGAAAGCCTAATTGCAAGGTGTATGAAGAGTGGAGTTGTTGCATTCAAAAAAGGAAAGCATTGGTTCATATAGCTGGAAAATCCACCCATATGAGGGAATAGGTGAGGGAATAGAAAATACATAATTGGTCTGTTGGATATAGCTATCAAAGTGACTAAACATACCTATTAGTTTCTTAGTTTATTAGCAGTAATTTCTTGATTAGTTTCTTAGACTTATTTATTGTCTTCTTTTAGGGGAAAGTTAATCAAGAGATTATTAGTTGGTAATATGATTATCTTCGTCTTGTGTAAGTAGGTAATATATCCGACCTATGGCTACTAGGGCCCTTCAATACCTACCATGACATGGTAGTATAAAGAGAATAGAGTGTTTTAGGTTCAAGAGTTGGTTCAAAATTGCAATTCATTCCAATTCCTTCCTTTCCCTTTCCTTCATTCTTCTTGCTACTTGCTATTGCCCTTCCTCACCCATATGAGTGAGTGAGTCATCCTTCGGGAATTGGGGTGGGTGGGTAAATACTTAGCAATAAAGCAGCGTGTAGGCACCTCACCTTCCTTTTTTAGGTGAGCGATCCTTCCTTTTTCTAGCTACTCGCTACTGGCCTTTTTATTACTTGCCTGGCTAGAAAGGACCATAATGTATTGGCCTTATTGATTCTAGCTACTTGCCTTGTAAGGTAAGGTAAGCATAGCAGGAAGAAGGACTATACTTTCCTTATTTATACTGGCCACTGCCTTGGTAAGGTAAGCGTAGTAGGAGTAATGAATAGGACGGAAGGATGCGATGAACAGGATCAACCTTAAGTCATTCTTAGGCCTATCTTTCATTTTCGGAACAAACCAAATTCTTCTTTCTATGATAGCAGGCATGGGCCATGAAGGATAGACATAAAGGAAACACCTAACTAATAGTTCACTTCTATTCATGAAATAAATGAAACTATTTCTAATGGAAACTCTGTTAGACATGATAGATGAGGGATGAAAATGAGTGAGCCAAGCCGAGGAGGCTCTATGAAGGATATAATCAGAGTTATTACAATCATGTCAATCAATTGGAATCAAAAATCTATTCAGAGAAAGTGCTCGAGTAAGTGACATATTTTATCTCTATTTAGCACGTCGGAGCTAATCGATATGTGCTCGTGGAGATAAGATATAAATTGAAATAAGTAGAGGGTAAAGAAAATCAAGGAGAAATCGCTCGGAGAAGTGACATAAGAAGGAGGGGAAGGAACATTCTCTATGAATCGAAGGAACCACAACTCTCCTCCACCCTTAAACCCTAGACCCATAATCAACTAGCACTTACTTAACATAGCATGGGACCATAATACAATCTCAAAACAATATAGAATCATGGATGACCTATAGTTCATAGTATTAGGAGAAGTATATGGTGTAAAATGCATAGTGTTTGCACCCTAATGGCATTACTCATAGTAACTTAGTGTTCTTAGGTGAAAGATGCGATGAAGTATGAGGTGTTACATTGTATACATAGTGATCTTGTGGGACATCCTAAGAAGAAGTGTCGGAAGCATGCATGGAAGGTGGATAGTACATGGCTTGGTTTAGGGTGTTGTGCAAGAATCACTAGTACAAAATGGTTAATTAGTTACTTAAAAAAGGGCTAAACTTTGCATATAAACGATTATTTTTCCGTCGATGACCAGTAGTAGCTAATTTACAATATCTTATAACGCGACCAACTTTTACTCGTTTTTAGCTTAGTCATTAATTGGTTGTCTCAATTTTATCGTCTAGTAGTATATTTAGTCATTAATTTGGTCATTGATTTAGTTATTGATTTATTCATTAATTACCACAATTAATGACTAAATATACAAGAAAATATATTACTATATGATCACCCAAGAAAATCAATTAATGACCAAAAAAATATGGCTTAAATGTCGGTCGTGTTATAAGATATAGTAAATTATCTACTAATAGTCATATATATGCAAATTTTAGTCATCTATTGAAATCAATTAATGAACAAATAAATATGACTAAATTTTGGTCGTGTTATAAGATACTGTAAATTAGCTACTAATAGTCGTATATATGCAAAATTTAATCGTCATTTGTAATCACAAATGTACGATTTGTAGTAGTCATTTATCTTTTTTTGGTAGTTTCATATTCATTATATAAACGACTAATTTAGTTGTATATTCAATTTATTTGTGTTCATCATTAATCAATATAAACTACTAATTTAGTAGTTTTAGATTGCTTTTATCTATTCATCATTAATCAACATAAATTAATTAGTATGATTTTGCAACTTAGGAAAAAAAAATAATAATAATAAATAAATAAATAAATAAAATGTCATATAATGTGCATGTTCATCTAATATGAAAACACAAAGTTACATATGTTAGTTACAATACTAAATAATATCAAGTGCAACTATAAATAATTTAAACCACATAAATTATATTATATAAAATATCATACGAATTTCCAACTTAATATTTGTTGGACTACAAATTACACATGAAATATTGTTTCATCACTTCAAAACATTATCATTGTGTTGTCAAGGCATTGTAGGCGAATTCACCAACTCTGAAGACTTGATCATCACTATCTATGTGTGTGTCTAATGCAAGATATTTTATTAAGGGTATCACTAGAACGATTCTCTTCTCTATCTCTCTTTCTGAATTTGTCGCTCCAGTGTTATTGTTCTCCTCTTTCTTCAACTCCTTCGTTTGACCACTAATATTGAGTTCTTTTCTGAAATGAAAGAAGATATAATGAAGAGTATAAGACATGAAATACGATGAACACTAGAATATAAACTAAAGTAGACTATAAAGGATTTATACGACATATACCTCAACATCAGCTATGTCAATGCCATTTTTCCCAGAAAAGTAAGAAACTCGAACAAGTTTTCTTTAGTTGGGCGATAGTGGCCACTATGTGGCAAGATGACCTGTATAAACAAAACAAATAAAACGTCACCATAGAAAAAACACCTTGGTAACTTAATAACAATCATGTCATCTAATTAGTTACATTCTAAAAATATCAAGTTGTAGATATCTTGTGAAAAAAATGGAAAGAAAAAGAAAACATATAATAAATAATGTATGACAACTAATTGGAAACTTGCATCATAGAAGAAAAAATTCCCTATGGTTACCCATACATGTAGGTGGGTAACATGCCCCAATATGCCATGATCCTTATGGTCCAAACTAAGTAAAACTCCTACTAAAATAATGATTGATTGGTTGCATCTTGACCTTGCCTCTCCTTTGTGAGTCAAAAAAATAAAAATAAGTCCATCATTAACTAGTTATATTCCGTAGTGTCATTTTCACATGTTACCTTCACATACCTACCAAAAATTTCATATATGTCAAACAAATGGCATTTTGGAATTGTTCCTAAAACTATGTCATTTATACCCCCTTCCAATGTATCTAACCAAATGTACCCACTTGATTTTCTTCTTTCATATTCATTTACATCTTAAAAAATATTTGTTTCAAAAACAAAGCCAGCCCCAATATCTCTAGATCTTAATGCTCATCCATATTTGTCATTAAACATAAGAATTAATACTCTCTTATGATCAACATTGTAAAACAATGAAGCTACACAAAACTAACTATTTGTATAAAACAAAAATGAAGCGATTTGTATAAAACAAACAATGAATCTACATGTTAGCCTCCTATACCAATAGGTTTCATATTTCATGATTGTCTTGATCGAACTATGGAATATGTTCAAACCTTCTTTCTTGAGCAAAGGTGTTCCATATTCTTGAAAAACCAAAAAATCAAAAAAGTTAAAATATGTAAAGAGGGTATACCCTAAAAGAAAAATCAAAGGGTAAGAAAAATAAAGTGGTCAAAAAGAAGTGAAAGAAATGAACCCCAAGCAAAAAACAAACCAAGGAAAGTGTGCAAATCCAAATGCCACTACTACTTCATTTCTGTAATAAAACAATTGTGTGCAGCTTGTCCAACCTTTGCCACAATTCATGAATAAGTCAAACTGTTTAAACTTGGATTACTCATATTTCAATTTCATGTTGTAGATTAGATAATAAATATCTGACCAAACAATTTAATCTTGGCAGATAAGTAAATAGTTAGAGTTAATAAAAGGTGCTCAACAGTTTAATCTGAGCCCCTGGATGTAATAAGGGTAGAACTAGATAGATTTTCCTTGTAAAAAGAAAAAATGTTGATGAGGGTTTGCAAGTCTAGATGCACCCTAATAAAGAAGAGAAAATGGTAGTATCAAGTAGATAGGGTAGGTAGATGGTGCTGCAAAGTGTTATCTGATGAATGATGCTGCTATATGTTTTGATCCTTTACTTTCATCACAAGTACGAAAGCAGGAAATATGCTGGAAAATCACCGCAAGCAAAGTCAAACTCATTAACCTCCCTCGTCACTTTCCCCTCAAAAGTTTTACTAATTTCTCTCACAAAGTACTAAGGTATTTGGAGATCAAAGGGGCTCAAGGCATTTCCTTGACCTCTGGAGGGACCGGACCCTCAGCCTAATGATAAAAAATACCTAAGTACTTAAGATAATCCATCATTATAATCTTCCATCTTTAACTTTGTCCTAAGTAAAATCCTATTTTACTTAGGAAACTCACGCAAAATTCCATAAAAATCCCTCAAGATAACTTGCTATTCTAAGTTTAAGTGTTGAAGATAAAATATTGCAATTTACTTTAGAAGTTATCACTTTCTTAGATGTGCAAAAATATTTTGAGTTTCCTTGTCCTTTGCCATATTTACATTTAACTCTATTATACTAAATCCCTAATAAAATACCTTATCCTAAGTATATAACTCCCTTTTTATAAATATCCAAAAAACCCCTCTATTATAAAGTTTAACCAAAGTATTTATATCCCCGCACATTTAAAATAATAACCAACTATACGCCCTTTGGTTAAAATTATCATTATATTATAATCCCACCCTTATGGTAATTAAAAAATATTTGTTTGTTACCATATAAACAAAAAATATATATACAAAAACTTTAAACATGCCATATGTATGTTTAAATACAAAAATATGAATAAAACTTCCGAAAAGTTTCGTGCCACCGTGGTTTGTCCACCTGGCAATCCACTTAACCGAACCCCGCCGCAACCCATTTCTTTACGCATACGAGATTAATTAGTCATCAGGACTAATTAATAACCTTTTTCGCCTATTAGATATCGCCCGGGGTGATTAGATTAAACCTTAAAATGTTTTAAAGCCCGACGGGCCCACATCTGAAACCTCCATTTTGAATCCACAAGAACCAAAATGGAGGTGTCGGCAGCTCTAAATATTACTCCACTGAATGCTCCTCACCGTGAATTAGAATATTTACCTTTGATAGATGAAGATTTCCAAATTAAAGACCTGCAT